>CAVNYN010212879.1:0-57600 GCA_963692815.1 Nyctanthes arbor-tristis
AAATTTTAGTTTTAAAACCCATTTGGAGGGGAAAAGGTAAAAAAGAGGTCAAATTAATAGTCCCCATTTTACCCAATTTCCCCCACCTTTTCGCCTTCACTTAGACATTATCTAAAAATAGTTTTTTCCCTTCGTTTTTCCTCCTTTAACATTTTCCCCAACATTTTAGAATTGCTCTTAGAGCATGTCTAATGTTTCCCCTTCAAACCTAAATATAGTGTGTAAAAATGAAGTTTAAAAAATCTATTTTGATCCTTTAAAAAAAAAAAATCTATTTTGATGATGAAAAATGGTAAATGAGCCAAATTTGACCTCTTTTTTTACCCAATTCCCACTCAGCTCTTGATCCCAGTTAATTTAATTAATAGGTAAATTTAATTAGTATAGGTTTATGTCCAATTAATTTAATAATTTCAGAGAGATTAATATCTAGACTTGTTCCAAGATCATATTATTGGAGCAGAAGTTTTCACATAATATCTTAATATAATAAAGGTATTCATTCATACATCATTTCTTGATTCAATTGTATATTAAGTTAGGTGTTTACATAGTAATTAAGGATTTTTGAACGTGTAGAGCTCCTTTACGGTTACGACATTTCATTTCATTCATTAATGAGTTCATTATTTGTTTGTTTGTGATACAAATAGCACGTCGGGATTCTAAACCATTTTACCCAATTCCCCCACCTTTTCCCCCTATCCCCTCTACATTATCTAGAAATAGTTTTTACCTTTCGTTTTTTCTCCTTCAACTTTTTCCCCAACATTTTAGAATTGCTCATAGAGCATGTCTAATGTTTCCCCTTCAAACCAAAATATAGTGTGTAAAAATGAAGTTCGAAAAAATCTATTTTGATGGTGAAAAAGGCAAATGAGCCAAATTTGACCTCTTTTTTTACTCAATTCCCCCTCAACTCTTGATCACATAAGAATTGCACAAACCAATAACACTCCCACATGTCCAATTTTAGTACCATAATCAAACAATTGTTAAATAGGAGTTTGAAATTTTTGAATATTGTGAAAAATGAGATACCATTTGTATGAGGTTGAGAAAATGACACATTATGAAAAATGTAAGGGCAAAACATTATGCAGTTTTAAAAAGAAAAAAGAGTAAAATTTCACGTCAACGTCTCCGAGATGAGTTTTTCCCCAGGCCCCCACTCTTTCCCCTTGTACATTATTTGAAAAATATTTGTTTTCCCGAACAATTTTATTTTGTCCACGCATGTATATTATTATGCATGCGTGTAACACATGACACACATCTAGGCTACAAGTGTGTGGTGCTTGTAGTCTAGATATTTGACACATATACACGCATATATAATAACATGCATGCATGTAGACAAAATAAAATCCTTGTGGTTTCCCCTTGGCGATTTTTGTATTGTCATTTTCCTCTAGTATTAGAGATGCTCTTAGAGCATTTTCAATGTGGGGAAAAAAATCTAAACTTAGGTTTTCTCTTGCCAAGTCAAATAGTGTTAGTGGCCAACAACCTATTTTTCAAAAGAGAAAAACTAAAAACTCAAATGAGGGGCTAAATTTGGTCCTTAATTCCCTTTTGCATTGGAAATGCTCTTATTTAGGTGAAATCTTGCGTGTAGACATATCTTATTTAGGTGAAACCTTGAGGGAGAACTTGTGATAATAACTTGCTAGTAGGACTAATTTTTCTCTTAGATTTTTTTTTTTTTTAATTTGTGTGCGGGTTAGTAAAGTTAGAGATAAAGCTCCAATCTTGAATCGCGATATATTAATTTATAAGATAATATCATGTGTGTTATAGAACGTCTTAGGTGGACCTCTACCTACATGATATTTTTCCTTTTCAAATTCTTCTAATATCGAATTATATTGTAATGTTAGGTCGCAAAAAAGGAAAAAAGAAAGAAAAATTTTTTCGTAATGTTTGTTGCCAAATGTTACTCACGAGATTTATTTCTCCAACGATTCGAGATATGCGACTTCACCAACTTGAGTTTAAACAAGTAATAGAAGTCGCATCTTCCAATGGTTAGTATAGCTGTTACCCCCCTAAAAGCACGACATTAACATTCTGCTCCCATTCTCGTGCATTGGAATTGGGGTCCCCCCCCCTCCAATATTCAATTCTCTTCCATTTTTCCTTATAATAATAATAATGATCTTAATAATAATAATAGTAGTAGTAGTAGTTTCTTGTTTCCAAATCAAAGGGGGAAAAAAGGTTACTTATTTTAAATTTGATCCCTTCTTATCATACTTCAAAATCTCGATCAACAACCGCGAGTTTTAATCATTCATAGTCGAGATTTATCCAATCAAACGTATCAAAAAAAATCACATTTTATGACAAGATAACTACATTCACGTCTCACCTTGACTTTCCAAATAAAACCACACATGGGTAAAAATCAAGATAGCAAAGTAGATCGAGACCCTGAATGGTGGATCAGCCCTTGTGGGTTCGACCCTGGGGGACTAAAGAAGCCTAGAGATTAGCACAAAAACCGTTTCAAATCTCAAGATTAAGTAGAAAAAGAATTAGAGCTGTGTGCCACTGGCTGCTGTGCCCCGTTTCCTATATTGGCAAGTTTTTCTCAAGTTTCCATGTCCATGGAACAAATAAGAAACTACCAATTCTCATAATAACATGCAAGCATGCTCTATAGTATACTTTGATCAAAATCCAAAATCCCTCAGATTCAGACTTCGGATAGCTTAAAGAGATCTCTGCAAATCTATGGCCATTGAAGCTCTTTATATACTTCAACTCCTTTTTCTTAGCTTAGTGAGTTCATCAGATATCAATTTCATGTACAATGGATTCTCCAAAGCAAATCTAAGCTTGGATGGAGCTACTCAGGTAAATCCTAATGGCGTACTCTCGATAACGAGCAATTCAAACCGGCAGCTCGCCCATGCATTCTATTCATCTCCATTACAATTCAAAGAGACACGATCAAACAAGTCTCTTGCACTAACCTTCAGCACAAATTTTGTTTTCTCCATCAAGCCGAAATATCCTGATCTCGGTGGCCATGGACTTGCTTTTGTTCTTTCATCAACTAAAGAACCTAAAGGGTGTCTTGCAAACCAGTACTTAGGCCTATAAAATATCACTAGCACTGCAGAATTCTCCACACGTTTTCTAGCAGTTGAATTTGACACTGTACAAAATCTTGAACTTTCTGACATTAATGACAACCACGTAGGCATAGATATATCTACTCTAATCTCAAACATTTCTGAAACAGCAGCTTATTATATGGACAACACAAGTACCAAAACAAATTCCATTTCCCTCAAAAGTGGAGATGAATTTCAGGTATGGATTGATTATAACAGCAAGGAGATTTTAATCAATATTACCATATCTCCTCTACAAGTTCAGAGGCCAAATCGACCTCTGATTTCATTCCCAATCGATCTCTCAACAGTCATAGACGAATTCATGTACGTGGGATTCTCTGCTTCAATTGGATTACTTGCAGCAGAGCATAACATATTAGGACGGAGCTTCACAATAGGTGGAAGAGTGCAGGATCTAGATCCCACAAACCTTCCGTCTCTTGTTAAATCTGCGCTGGTGGTTCACAGAAAGGGATTCGTCGCTGGCATTACATTAGCCTGCTTGATACTGGTAATCTTGATCATATCTGGTGTTGTTCATCTTCGACACAGGATTAGAAGGGGACAATATTTTAGAAGATTGGGAAGTGGAATATGGCGCTCGAAGATTCAAATATTCCGAACTCTATGCAGCTACTAGGGGATTCGGGGAGAAGAATGTGACAGGGACTGGAGGATTTGGGAAAGTGTACACGAAAGAGTTTGTAGCTGAAATAACTAGTATGGGAAGGCTTAGGCACAGGAACTTGGCGCAATTGCATGGGTGGTGTAGAAAGCATGATGAGCTTCTTCTTGTTTACGACTATGTACCAAATGGAAGTCTCAATAAACTAGTGCTGAGTGATCCTCCACAGAATGCAAAGATGTTGAACTGGGAGCAGAGGTACTTTTGAATCCCCTTGTCTTCAAGAAATTGTGTGTATTGTGTAACAAGTCCCCTTCACTTGTAGACCATCTTTAACTTTTCCACCGATGGTCTGGCAAGTGCAAAATTTACCCTTTTGCCTACTCTGATTTAACTGTTGCGTCTAAAAATTTATTTCAATTTTCAGATCACCAGGTACAAGATCTTAATCGGTGTTGCACAGGCATTACTATACCTTCATGAAGAATGTGACCAGAGGGTTGGTTGTTCACAGAGATGTGAAGCCAAGCAATATTCTGATTGATGCTGATGTCAATGCGAAGCTGGGGGATTTTGGTTTAGCAAGGACTTACGAACATGGAAATCATCCACAGACGACACACATTGTAGGAACATTGGGGTACCTGGCCCCTGAACGCACGCGAACAGGTAAAGCGACAACAGCCACAGATGTTTATGGTTATGGTGTAGTTATGCTAGAGGTAGCTAGCGGAAGAAGGCCAATCGAGCCACAAAGGAATGCCAAAGAACTCGTACTGGTCGACTGGATTAAAGAACTGCTCTTCCAAGGGAAACTCATTCAAGCAGTTGATCCCACTTTGGAGGAATTTAGTCTCTATGAAGTGGAACTTGTGCTTAGTCTTGGACTCCTCTGTACACATCCTCATCCTGAGTTTAAACCCTCTATGAGAAGAGTAGTGCAGGTTTTGCTTGGAGATGCCAGTCTTCCAGAATTCCCTCGTGATTTTCCTCTTGAATCTGCAGGGGCTATTACTGAATATTCAGACATTAATCCAGATGACTCAGATCGTTCCTACGGTAGAGCAACTTCCTCAAAGAGCACTAGCTTTTCAAGCTTTGACAAGGCAATTTCTAGCAAGCAGGCTATGAGGGTTACTTTTGAAACATGAAAGGGTTATTCTCTCTCTTGAGATAATATGTATGTGGCAGATTGAAAACGTTAATTCACACCTGGGATTGAACATTGTCTTTTGCATGCTTTAAGTCCATTTCCAGTTGTCTCTCATTGCCACCAGTTATTTTCATCCATTGTTTTCACTTTGAAGCACAATCCTGTAATCGGCATTCTTCCACAAAACATCAGCAACAAAAATAAATCAGTCTTAAGAGAGAATAAAATCAAGTGCAGATAATCAAATGGAGAATCTGATGTATCATTACAAATTATTGAACATCCAAACACATTGTACAATAATAATTTTATTAGACGGTATTAGTAAACAGGCATCCATAATGCTGCTGTTATAAGCAGTTCCAATGTGAAGAAATTCAAGATTATTAATATGTCTGGAAGATTTGATGGAACACACGTTCATATTCCATTAATCACATTCTTCGGGTTTCCCCCCAGTAAGGACAAGATTCCACCACCATGGACTCTACCCTCTGGAACCAAAAAACTGAAGCTCTTTCCATTATCACCGCTGCCAAGGTTAATCTTTCTGTTCCTTTTCTCTTGCTGCTCAGATCCTGCTGGTCTTGAGCAAGACGATGACGTCTTCATTGACAAAGGAACCAATACCTGAGGAGGAATGAGCTGTTGTCTTTTGGCTAGCTTCTCGAACGAGCTGACAGAGTCTGAGATCATGCTCACTCCAGATGATGAAGTGTTGCTGCTCCAGGCTTTAGTATTGACTGGAACCAACCCATGGAAGAGCCCTGCAGCGATCATTCCTGTCTTGCTTGTCTCACGCCCTTGAGCCAGGCTGCTGTGTGCAGCACATAGCCCACTTCTACCCCGAGCAAATTTTTCACATTTTCCCTCCCCCCAGTTGCATCTCTTTCCACCACCATGGGCCTTGCAGAATTCTGTACTGCCCTGAGCACTCTTCCCACAGTTTTCAAACTTACAACGTTTGCCGCCTCCATGCCTGACACAATGATTACTTTTTCCCCGTGCACTTTTGGTGCAATCTGGAAAAGCACACCTCTTTCCACCACCATGCGCAACACAAAAATTTGTACCACCATGCACACTTTTTGGGCATATCCCACCGCCATCAAAGAGGCAGCGCTTTCCACCACCATGCCCTTTGCAAAGAGGTGTACTTCCCTCTGCCCCTTTAGTGCACCCGGCAAATATGCACCTTTTTCCACCACCGTGTGCTTTGCAGAAAACGGTACTCCCTTGTGCACCCTTAGTACAACCAAGAAATTGACAACGTCGACCACCACCATGGGAGATGCACAAACCAATTTGTCCCTCAGCACTACGAGTGCACCCTTCCATCATACACCTCTTCCCTCCACCATGCCTAATGCAAAGACCAGATTTGCCGCGTGCTGCTTTGGTGCACCCTCCTGGAAATTCACACCGTCTTCCACCACCATGTGCAATGCAGTAATCCGTTGTACCCTCAGCACTCTTAGTGCATCCCAAGTGTTGGCACCTCCTCCCTCCTCCATGGAATTTGCAGTAGGCCGTGCGGCTTTCAGCCCCTTTATTGCATCCAGGTCTCTGGCATCTCTCTCCACCCCCATGGCTAATACAAAGACCTGTTGCGCCGCGTGCTCCTTTTGTGCATTCAGCATACTTGCATCTATTTGTGTTGCTGGTTTTGAGTAGTGAGGCTACTGCAGCAGTTGCAAGCTCGGTCACGGTACTCACTGAATAATTAGATATTGCTAAGGGCTCAGAACTAAGCTGGGAAGGTTGGCAATGCGACTTTTCACCAAACTCTAAAAACTTATTCTTTGTCATTAAGATCTCTCTGTTGTCCATCCTTGGGGTCAAAACAAATCTAGACAAATAGCCACCTGATATCTTGGCAGATGTAGAACCCTCGTCCACTACTGAGAATGATAGTTGATTGTCATCTTTAGGAACTTGATCAGATTGACCGCGAGCAGAAGTATTGTTCATTTGAGCTGAAAACTGAATTACATTTGAAAAATCATCAGTTCCTCCAGATAAACCTAGTTTTAGAATTGAATCACTCTCAGTCAAGAGTCCTTGATGAAGTTCCACTTCTTTGTTTTTGTTTTCTGCAGCGAGGGAATAATTGTAAGAGAATGAGTTTGGTGATGGACCCAATCCAAGCACTAACTTGCATCCATCGTCTGGAGCATATTTTTGTACATCCTGAACTCCACTCTTAGTTTGACTGTCATCAAATATGGCAGCCTCACGCCTCCCAGAGCCAAAGCAATCCAATCGCAGAGTGGTATCTCCAACGCCACCATTCTTTGGGAGCTCACCATTGAATTCGGAAAACATAATGTTCTAATTGAGAACAATAAAAAATCTGTGCTATATGGCAAAGGAATGAAAGGACCAGGAAAAGAATGTTACAGAATACCAGTAGGAAGATCCCAAACTCAAAATAAAACTAAATCGAGCCACGTCCACCACTCACGAAACCTGATGTGTCTGACCTATCCATTTTATTAACTAGTCTCAGGGAGCTACCGATATAGTTCTGAAACAACCTCGTTTGAAGAGAATCTGATAACGTCTCTTAGACATCCAATTGTCTGTAAAATTCATTCACCTGGCAAAAAGAGAAGACTAGTCCCTATATAAAGAGGATAGCGGAGCGCTATTAGTAATGCTTAAAAGGATCAGACGATGCATAAACGAGCGCTATTAGTAATGCTTAAAAGGATCAGACGATGCATAAACAAAATAAAAGAAAAACAGATTACAGATATAGATTCACAAGGATTAAAGAATCCGATATATAATTCTTTGAGGTGAAGAAAATATCACCAAAAAAAAAAAGACAGATAAGAAATTTCTACAAAAATCTAATAAAAATATGATGAAGTTATATCTGTTTTACATAATTCACATCTCCAACCATTCAAATCTATTAACCATTTTTCAGACTTTTGCCATGGCGTCAAGGCCGTCAACTGAAGCTAACAGTAAGGCAGTTAGCTTATCAATTCAAGTCACTTATTGATCTCAAACTGGTGAATAAAGATTTGAAAAAAATGTTGATTTCCAAATTTACTTCAATAAGAAACTTATGCACCATAAATATTAAATAACACCAACCCTCTATATTCTATATTCGTCCAAATTCCATAGGAAATCCGCAAATGAATTGAAGAGATCGTTACCAGAACAAGAACCCATTTCTTTGTAAAAATCAATTTCTTTTCAGAATTACAACACTTCAAAAAAGACGTAATTTTCAACAGAGCTGGACTTCAGTTTCTGAACTACAAAATCCCAAAAGGAAAAAGCATCCAAATTCATTAAACGCAGACAAAAATATTTAGACCCACATAGACATTAACGCTGAGTATGCACATGAACTTACTTTATGCTGAAAAACAGTACTGCAAAAGCACTTGAAAAATATTGAATTGAATTAGAAAGAAACATAAAGAAAAGAATATTACCTTTTATGCAAAGATGGCAACTTTGTGAAAAGCCACTACCAATTCTCACTCTAATCTAGAGAGAGAAAGCAACATGATGAGAAAATGGAAAAAGCCAGCACTTCATGAAAGTGTAGAGCGAAACAGAAGAATAATTAGGTTAATGCATTTGATAACTAGACTTTTAACGTTGATTCGGGCACTTCTTAATCCTGATTATATGTGGCGCCACTTTACCTAATTAAAGTGAATTACCAAAAATATCCATTTGATGGACGGTTTTAGGAAGCGCACCATTGATTTGGAGTTTTGGACAATGGATACTTTTTGGTGAAAGCGATTGCTGGCTGCCAGTTGACGTTTTTGCCCGATTATAATTGTATATTTTGGGTATTAAAAGTATGGTTATTACAGACTTTTCTTGTGTTGTGATGATAAACTACTGTCCCGTTTATGCGAGAAATTAGTGGTCGAAGTAGATTTGTCTTGGCGTGCCCTCATCAATCGTACCAACTTGTTTTAAAAAAATCCAATGGAATGCATGTTTAGCTGGCTCAATGGCGAGCTTGGCTTGGCTTCGTTTGAGCTGATAAGCTATTTCTCTCGAGTACACGAACAATTAGTATTGAAAAAAGACACGTCTTGGCAGTTGACACACATTGATCACCCGCATACCAATTTACCTTAGAGAAAATAATAACGGACTAGAACTGAACTCTAACTGGTTTAAGCCGCTTGTTGAATTGGTGCTTAGTTTGGCTCCACTCAAAGTATGTTCATCTGTCTCCCAATTTGATGCATCCATTGAATGTCTTTATGAGAGACACGTGTCAGATCCTTATTTGCAGAATATTCTATTTGTGGATTCTTGGAATCTACCTCACCCATTTATTGACTAGAGAAGGGATCAACTGTAAACTAATTTTCCCGGGCAAATTATTAATTGCACTATTAATTAGGGTTTTGTGCCTCGTTTTCTTTTCTTTTTTTTTTCTTTGTTACCTTTTATTACACATGGAGAGATGGATAGAGAAGATATGGCTCCAATTCGAGTGAAAATTCCAATAAGACGTATACCTTAACATTGTATGCTTCCGTTTTCTGATGTATATTTTTTAGAGATGTGTTTTCTAATGTATATATTATTATTATTAGATTATAAAAGAATTTAAAATAATAATTGAAATATTCAAACTTTTAAACTATATATATGTATCTTTCCCCAAAAAAAAAAAGAAAAAAAAATTGATGAGAATTTGAAAACCATTATGTTGTGTTACTTTGTCTCAGTTAACTTCTATACGATTTTAAAGATTAGTTCCATATGGTCCTAACTTAGAATCAAGCATTAATAATATCAGTATGGTTCTTGATCATTTACTTTATCAATTGAATTACTAGACAGTTGAAATAGAAAACTTTGAAGAAACAAGTGGTTCAGACGTCAACTTGATCTAAGACATTGTTGGGTCATAAAGAGGAAAATAGGTATTGATGCAACAGGGAGGCGTGTGGGGAACACGTCTTAAAAGCAACTTGTGCAAACAATCGTTTGTGATTGGCTCGAGAAACAATCGGTGTGCAATGTAATTGGGCCCACTCTATCTCTTACTTTATTTGTTTTAAACTTATCAAACAATGAAATAATAACACAATTATTTTACTTTAATTTCACAATTTCATTCTTGTACGTTAGATACGGTTAAGACTTGGTTCGATATTCTTATTAGGTTAAGTAATCAAAACCTAATTATGATGTTTAGTAGTTTTATATATTTATTTAATGTGAGATTTTTATTACTCCCTCTATCTCATAAAAATAGGCTTATATCAACTAATCTTGTAAATTAAGAAATGTGAATAAATTCCCCCCGGGCGCATAGCTCAACCAGTCGAACAATCAAAGCAGATACTTATTTCCAGCGGCAAGGTGGGGAATTCGAAACCCATTGAAGGCATTTAGAGGGATTATTTGCACATCATTACCAAGTATTAGAGGTGTAGCGGTAGGCTCCCTTGTACTCAGAAATGTACAGTTTTGTAAGGGAAACTAAGGACCAGTTGAGACACATAACGCGATTTACCTCATCTATGGTTCTGGGGCAAGGGTCCTAGAGGTCCAGGATTAGTCTGACGTAAGCTGAAATACCTGGTGCCAATCAAAAAAAAATTGTGAGTTAATGTTGTTGAAAATACAAAATTTACACTTAATAATCCCCTAATATACCATTATTCAAGACTAATTCAATTTAATGAACTACGAATTTATTAGCAGTTGAACTAAGGGTTTATTTGGAAAAGAAATTAATTGTTCAATCTCATTTATATAAGTAATGTGAAATAAATAAAAATAACAACTATGCCCATTTTTATAGAATAGAGAGAGTACTTATTAACATTGAATAATCATATAATTAGTTTTTTCGTCACTCCTTTTTTTTTTTTTTTTTAACAAGGGGTTATTGGGGGAGGAGAGAGAAATTAAGGAGATAATTATGTGTGATTGGAACTATGTCTTTTATTTAGAAATTTGGGCATCCAATCACACTATAAGAATATGAACCACTGTATTGCTCTTCTTAACAAAATTGATCTGAACTCCAAAATAGCTATGTATAAACTCAACAAGATTTTCTTGGTATCTCAAACAATAAATTAGATAACTCATTCATTCCTGAAATAAACAATATACTCTTGAATGCTGATCCTAATGAAGTTCAACAACTCAATGGCTGAATAAGAAAATAAAATCAACAGTAATCTCTACATATAAACCAGTACAACTTATACCGTTATTTTTTTAGAGCTTTCTACACATCTATAATAATCTTCACACATGCTTGACGATATATCTTCTCAAAATTTTTATCAACCACACCACCAATTTCAACGGTTTTCAATATTAGTAACTTATTCCTGCGATTTGGAAAAAAGCTTAAGAGAAAATGAACTGTAAACAGTCACTGTCTAACTATTTTCATATTATATACAAGCTCGAGATATAACAAGAAATAGGCCTTTAACGAGATCACAAAGGACACTTAGGTGGGTCGTGTCCGACTTTAGATGTGATGCGAAAATGCAAGAAAAAACAATATTAATAATTTATTTTTATCATTACCATTATTGTTGTTAGTTATTATTATTATTGTATCACAGATAATGCATACATCCCTCCGCATTTCAATATATTGAAATAAAATAAATGATTCCTTTCGAGGAGAACCAAGTAGCAGAATATTCAATGGAGATCACCCAAGTCAAGTGGACTTATATATATATATATATATAATTTAAATAACGGGTATTTATTTAATTATTTTTCACGCAGCATACTTAGGTGGATTTTTCTTTTGTCACTTTCTAATCCCATTCGGTTAAAAATATTAATAGTTGATAAAAATTATTTTGACAACGACAACCATTAATGCAAGCTTTGAAAATACATTAATTTGAATTATTTTATTAAATTTTTTAATTTACGAAGCATATATAAAAATATTTATTTGAAATTAGTAGTGTCCCTTGATATCGAGTAATGGCTATCAATAGTCAACCTATATTTCTTGATATAATTTTAGTAATAATTTGTTTTGAATTGTATGATAATAATTATACTAATAATTAAATTATTATACAGCAGATAACATAATTAGTTGGGTTGATGGGATCTAAGCCAATGCTCGTGGACTTTGTATGCAATGTTAAGGAATCTTAAGTTTAATATTATTTAATTAAATTAAATTAATTAATTGATGAAACTGGGCGTTAAGATCCACATATATATATATATATATATATAGGTGGCTTAAAAAGCAATAAAAATACTATTAAGTATTAACTTAGATGGGGGATTATAATTTTGTGTGTAACTAAACGATAATTACAATTAGACGTAGAGTAATAATATATTCATTTAAGTGAACTAGTCATTTGACTTAATGGTACATAAAATTAGCTTATTTCTAATTTAGTTAACACTCAACTATATTGCACGCCATAAAGTGCCATCCGAGCAGAACTGTGACTTGCATATCAGTACCAAGGCGTATAGGATCCATATTCACATTAGAAATTGACACATTACGGCTTCCAAAAGTTAGCATTAGATAGAGATTGACTCATTGGAATCTATATCTATATATAAGCAGATTAGTTTGCAGTATTTTTGTACTATAATTTTCTCGCCAAAACTGTCTCAAATGAAGACATTTTAGACTTTTTTTATATGTTAGGTAGATTCTGCGGTTCATTATAAATTAATATTTCTCTACTTTTTTAATTAGTTAGGAATTATGATACTTATCTATTCTTATCATCAAATATTTTGATTAAATATTTAGTTGGACGTATCTTATCATCTTAAATATTTTGTTAGATTAATTTATATTCAATGTTTTTTTATTTTTTTATTTAAAATTTTTTTAATATACATATCTTATTTAATAAGTATTTCGTAATTTATATTAAAATATTTAATCTTTAGCTGATGCATTAATTTTTAATTATTGTTTATATGTTTTTAAATCGAGTCGTTAATTATTACGTTACTTCTTTTGTATATGACAAATATAATTTAGTTAATACTTTATAGTTTATGAAATTCACAGTATAGTCACGGAGAAAAATAAAATATTTATTTTTCCTCATCCCCACTTAAATCGGAGACAAGTCAGGGAAGGGTTAGTACATGTAATTCATATTACTCATTTATTAGCCAATTGAAATATATTTATATATTTCTATTTTTCTTTGTTATTTATTAAATAGTATTCTAAACATTAAAATTACAATTGAAATTACTGAGCTTTCTTGATAAGTTTTATTATCTTTTTACTTTTTAAATCATTAAAGTTTTTAGTAAATATTTTTATTTTTATCCAAAAAAGGGTAAATGGGCCGAGTACGAATAAAAATTATCATACTCTTCTTCTGTACATTGTTAAGTCAAGTCGATTTTTTTCTATCTCATTCCTGACCGAATTACCTATTTAGTCGGCTACTCCTCATCTTAACAAGATTGGGTACCGGTAGGTATCGAGTTTATTGGGTCTTTTTGTAACTTCTATGAAAGTCACTTAATAGCATTTCATATCGAGTAAGAACATAGTAACTATTAGTTAAAGTAAAATAATCAAAATATTATAATTCAATATAATTAATCATACATTACTTAACATTTTGTACTAATGTTAGATATAATTTGATTTGGTATCTTCTCGTACAACGCACGAGTAATAATCTAGTATATTATAAATTGATCTAGTTGAGGTATATATAAGTGAAGGGAGAAGGTTGGTTTATTATTATTGTTGTTGTTACTTTATCTTTAGGGGAGGGGTGGGGGAACAGATTAATACCCAAATTTTAGAAGCAAAATTTGCCTTTAACAAGATTTCATAATTTCTTGTTAAAGAAACCTAAGGATGTATAGAATAATTAAGTATAACAATATTGTTTATATAATAAAACTAGTGTTTTTGTGTTAAGCAGAAACCTTAACGATTTGTACGAAAAAGACTACCTTAGCATATAATCATATTGTTGGAGACCTTGTTAGGAGGGGCGGAGATAGGGAACCTATGCTTGACACCCCCCCCGGGGTCCCCGGGGGGTTCTTTGTTTGCTTTATATATATTTGGGGAAAAAAAATTATACACGAATAAGTATTAATACAAATTTTGGAAACACTCCAATGTCAAAGTGCCTTGTTGGCTTAGCTCCCGTTTGTACTTGCGGCTCCTCTGGCTCCTCTAACTATCAGCTTGATTGACTTTAGCAACTTGGATTTTGAAGAAGGGAATAAAAACTTGAGTTATTGATGGCAGCTAAGAAACTTTTGGTGTAGGGGAACACGAGGTGCGCATTTGCCCTCCGAATCCTTAGCATGGCAGGGACGGGTACCGCTAGGCTCGACCCGCCCCACCCCTGATTTATAAATAAGTAATTTTATTTTAAGTAGAAAAAAATTTAAACACAATGACAACTGCCTTGATTAAAGCCCATGACCTTTGACTATTGATTCATGGCTTTTGCCATTTTACCCAACACATGATTTATAAAAGTTTCACGATTATTTGTTTCAAAAAAAAAAAAAAAGTTTCACTATTATTTTAATAATATCTTTCAAATTACATTAAATTGATAGAGTAACTTGTTCCCCCACCTAAAAAAAAAAAAGAAAGAAAGAAAGAAAATTGAATTGGGAAACGTGAAAAGCTAATTGGGATAAAATACATTATATATTATTACCTCCGTCCCACAAAAATGACTCTATTCCATTTTTATCCGTCTTGAAAAGATAGTCAACTTGTCATATTAAACATATATTTAATGTTTCATTTCCATATGTGTCCCTAATTAATTATTGTTATTCAACTACCTATGCATTGAAAATATGTTAAATAATTAATGATACAAAGGTATATGTGAAATAAAGGTAAAATTAAATGTTCTAACCATATTACCTACTAATCTTTAATCTGTGTAAAAATACATATTGAACTATTTTTATAGGACGAATGTAGTATTATATATGAGGAAAAATTAATTTTCTCAATAGAACTGATAAAATGGAGCATGGAGGTAGAAAGGCAAATTTGACTCTATCCTCACCCCATTGCCACTCATATCGTGAAGAGGGTGCACGGATCCCCCACGTGAGTTAAGAGGTTTAAAAAATATTTGGTAAGAATGTGGATTATAATCTATGTTATAATTTACTACATGACATCATTTTATTACTTTTTTTTTATAAAAAGTAAATAATTATAGCTTGACTTTTACTTTTTGACTTTTTGACAAAAAATAAAACCAATGAAATAATGCCGTATGAGAGATTATAAGATTATAATCTCATTGTGTTGCCAAAAACTTTGTTAGAGTCGGAGTATATAAGCTCCATTAAATTGACCTCCTCAAACTCGCAAGCTACTTGACTATTATATTAACTAGTATCAAATACGTGCATTGCACGTGATTTTTAACTTATATGATTTCTTTTTATCTATACCAAGTGAAATTTTTTTTTTTTACAACTATTATTAAAAAATGAAAAGTTAATATATAAGATAATCTAAAAATTAAAGATAATCTAATTTAAATAATAATTTTTAACTATTATAGAGGAAAACGTAAATCAAATTCTCGCGCTTGGTGTGATAAATACTGATCTAAATTCATCATTAATGAAAAATAATTAGAAAACATCAAAAGATCTAAGCAAAAACAAGTAATCAAACTCAATGAAGCATTTTGACATTACGTAACCATATTCAGAATTGAAAATATGAAAAGTCACTAAAAACTTATGTTTAAACACACGTATTGAAATCTTAAAAGATTAAATGAAATCCAATTTATGAAATGATTTTGATAGATACACTGTATCGTAATAAATATTGTAATGTTGGAAGAATCATTACTATAAACCATAGTAGGGGAAATCATAAGCATTTATATTGTGAAATCAGTTTTATCATTATGGTAAAGATTGTAATTCTTGAATAATCATTAGGGCAAAAAGTTAATATAAAAGTATAAATATCATAATTAATATTTAATAAGTACGGACAAATCCAAACGAACATATAGGGGAAAAATCATGCAACCAACTAATTGTTATAAATGCATTATTTACTTAAAAAAATAAAAACAACTATAAAATCAAAATAATAAGGTTAATTCTATATTGTGTCACATATGATGTGTGTAATTTAAAATTGAAATAATGTGTAAATATCAATAACCACCCCATTCATGACATTACATTTACTAATGGTGTTTATTATAGATTTAATGCCGCTATTTACTAATTGCTATTTACAAATACATGATTTACTTAAAAAAATACAAATATAAAATCAAAATAATAATTAATAATGTTCAAGGGCAAACATGAAATTAAACTAAATAAGTAAGGATAGAATCGTCTAAAAATATTTTCACCACTTACTCTTTTTTAGATAGTATATAGAATTGCTATTTACAAATGCATGATTTACTTAAAAAAATGAAAACAAATATAAAAACAAAATAATAATTAATAATGTTCAAGGGTAAACCTGAAATTAAACTAAATAAGTGAGGGTAGAATCATCCAAAAATATTTTCCCCACTTATTCTCTTTTAGATAGTATATATATTTACTGGCTATGAACCTTGTCAATATACATTGTCTTACGAAATTATCTACCTTTTTTTCCTTTTTTCTTTTTTCTTTTTTTTTTTGTAACTAATCTTCAATGGCACGTCTTCCATCCCCATATATGTGGCTATGAACCATGTCAACTCAATATACATTGTCCTACATCTAGAGGGGTAGTGGAAATTATCTACTTTTTTTTTTTTTAACTAATCTTCAATGGCATGTCTTCCATCCCCATATATATGGCAAATAGAATTGAAAAATATAGTAAATAAAATGTATTACTAGAGAATATGAATTGTAAAAGCAGTTTTATATAGTAGTTTTAATGAGAGAAATATAAAAAATAATAGATAGACAATGCTTGTGTTAGAAATTGTTCACATTTTCTCTTGCCACTTAGAATTTTTCAATGGCGTAACTATAAAATTTTTGTAATTCAATTCCATTTGAGATGTTCACATAAGATTTTTTATTTTTATTTTTTTTTGAATGATGTAATTGAAAATTTTCTCCAATGGAGATGCTTCTTGGCGGATTTCCCATCCGTGGTAAAGCAGATCAACGTATGACCTTTCGACTGGTTGGGCCAATATTGTTTAGAGTCAGTCAAAGCCCTAAGGGAAAAGTGGAAATTTCGCAATTACTTTGATATTATTATTATTTTTTAATACAAAGGGATATATATATATATATATATACACACACACACATATATGTGGGGAAAGAAAATAGGAAGAATATGTGTGATTTGAATTTATACCTCTTATCTGAAACTTAAGCATCCAATCACTACCAGACTTATGAATCATACTTTTATTTTAAACCATTCGCACTTGTTTAATTAAAAAAAAAAAAAAAAACCCATTCACACCTTGTGTTTTATCTATCAAACAGATTAATATTAAAATTAGGAAAAGAGTTTTTTTTTAATTATTGAAAAAAATTAAAACAGTGCTTTTTATCATCATATAATAACATCTAAAGAATGAGAAAATATAAAAGCTTAGGTGGAGGCCTAAAAACAACCCCGCGACTTTGTTTGTCTTTTTCCTAGAAGGGAAAAAAATCATTGAGAAAATGAGAATTCTTAGTAATTGCAACTATGAGAATAGCTGTACAAACTTTTTAGTCTTTGGCTGTTCCTTCTCTAGCTAACTCATATCTATCAATAATAATGACCCATTCTTATATTTCCTGTGGACATTGTCATCGGTCGGAAAATTTCAGATGGCCTACTTTATTCCATCGAAAATTTCCGACAATTTCTTTTCCGTCTCATATAACTGATGGTTTTGTCGGAAATTTTCTGACGGATGTGTATCCATCGGAAAATTTTCTCGCCGATGGGCCAATTTTTAGCAGTTTTAGTAACTTCACCTCGTGTCCCCTTAGTTATTGTCTCAGAATTTTCATAATAATAATAATCTCGATTTGGTAGACATGCCATCGCCCTGTCATCGTCTACAATTATTGAGTTGATCATACCTTCTAGCACCACCATCATATTGTTGGGAAGTATATCACTTTCCCCCCTTCTAATCCAAGTAATCAAGCTGCAAAAACAAAAACAAATCGAGCACAAAAGAGAGAAAACACAATTTAATATATCTTGGTAAACCACCGACAACCACAGGAAGAGACCTTTATTATAGAGAAATTCCTTACAATCACAAGTTTTATTTATCTTACTACTCTCTTCCTACACAAACCACCGTGCGTAACTAACTTATCTCTAGCTTCCCTTTATCTCTCTAAACACATGAAACAATGACGGACTATTCTTCCTTCTGCCGTGACCGACTCCTTCGTTGCTCTCAATTTTGGCGAGTCAATATCACCGATTTATTATAATTGCAGCCGAAACAAAACATCCCAAAGTCGGTCTGGGTCACAACAATTCGACTCCAATTCTAGGCCCAATAGAAGAAGTCAAAAAACTAATTAGTATTTAGGTTAATCCCACTTATAAAAAAATTACAAAACGAAAAAACTTTTGAGCCAATACCCAACACATCTCACCTTTCAACATGATTTCATATACAATTTGGTACGTGCAATTAATCAAATGTAATGCATTTGTCTTATTTTTGTTTTTCTATATTTATTTTGAAATTCAGGAATATTTAGGGATAAAACATTTTATTTTGTTTGCACACAGGCATGTTATTATGCATGCACAGTGGCGGACCTAGAAGCCTTAGAGGGGTAGGTCTGAGGGGTGAGCCCGTATAGTATGCACGATTAAACTCTTTACATAAATTTTTTTTAAAAGAAAAAAATTGCTTTTTTCCAATTTGGGGGGCCCACCATGACTCCCTACCTCCACTAGTGTGCATGTGTACGTGTGTGACACATATCCAGACTATAAGCGCAGAGGTGCTTATAATTTAGATTTGTGCATGTAGGCATAATAATATGTTTACGTGTATGTAAAATAAAATTTCTAATTTTCAGATCTCATTGATAGAGGCAAATTTGAAATTTGTGGAGAAGTGTTTTAACATTTTATTTTAATATTGATTGAAACAGATCATAGTGCAATTCATTTTATTAAAATATAAGAAAAAAGATATTCGGAGTCATGGAGAGAATGTAAAATTTGCCATCGCTGAGTAAAACAATCACATCATTTTATTTGTGAAAATGATTTTCCGTCAGACGTCCACATAACGAGAGATTATCGGACAACCCACAAGCGATGGGACGTTTATTTTATTATTGTACCATAATTTATATTTATTTAGTTATTGTGGGGGAATTTCAACTATTGAATTTTATTTTTTTTTTGGGATATTACAAAGGGAGTGTAAGTGTGGGAAATCGTACCCTTAGCTAAGAGTTTGAATAGCAGTTAGAATGCTATTAGACTACACAAATCTCGGCAACTATTGATTTAGTTACACTCACACATGACAAAATAGAAAAAGAAACAAAGGCTAATTAGCACTATGAGTTGTGCCGTTACACCCCCTTACCCAATCATTTGTCCATTTACTTGTTATTAACTAACTAATAATATATTGGCAAACTGGGTGTTGAATTGAAATACATGGCTAAAAAGACATATGCACCCGCAACCAAATCCCTAGGTAATTAAGTGACCTCACAAGGAAGAGTAGCATTATTCTTAGCAATATCTACTCTCAATAAATTATCTTTCTGCGTTTTTCGTTTCTAACTTATAGAAATTGACTTATTTACCTTCAATTTTCACCCTTTTGGAATTGTCTACCCCTTTTTTAGTAAAATGGATTATAACATCATCTAGCTTTAATTACACTACAAGAAATGTCGCCTACAGAGTCGATAATTTTTGACGACCCCAAAATTCATCGCTACAGCTTTAGTTGTAGCGGCGACAAATTGATGTCACCTCTATAAGCCCATATACAACGGCGACATCTTAATGTCGCCACTACAAGTCCTACCTACAGCGGTGACAATATAGCATCTATAGCGGCGACTTGAAAGTCGTCGCTATATGGTTAGCGGGAAGATTTCTCGCCTTTGTTAAGCCCTATACCGACTACTTTTCGCTTCTATAGATACCATGTTTATCGCTATTGTTGTAATAATTTATATAATATATATTTTAATTGCAAATATTGAATTGAAAATTGCTTTAGCTCAATTAGTGAAGGGCTTGGGGTGTGAAGAGGAGCTCCAGAGTTGAGGCTTGGTGGAGGCAAAATGATGCCTCAATTAATTATGTGGGAAACGGGTCAGGTCAAGTTTTTTTTTAGCCCAAAATGTGAGTCGCGCTATAGGAGTCGTTGCTACAGGTCTGATAGTCGTCGCTAGGAGGCTATAGGTAAGAGCCTATAGTAATAAAATTGTCGTCGCTAAAATTCCGCCGCTACAAGTGACATTTTTTGTCTTGCTAACATAAAAATAAATAAAAAAATAATCAAGCTTGTTAATATTAGAAATAATTTTCTAATACTCATATAAATGTTAGTATGCGGCCGAATATCTCATGTGACTATGTATGCACACAACGTAGATACATGTAATCACATAGTGTGTATATATATAGCCACATAGGATAAAAGTGTGTCATGACAACACCCCTATAGGTGTGAATTTTAATTAATATTGAATTCTTTTGCTTTGATTTTTATTTGATCTGACTTTTTTTTGGCAAGAAACGAAGTAACGTTATTTTTGTGTTTTTATTCATGTTTTAGTTAACAATTTGAGAGTATTATAATCATTTTTAATTAAAAATGATAGATAGCACAAAAATTTAAATATTAAGAACGAAAGGCAAGAAAAATGAAATGTTAGAGTAGACTGTGCCAATTAGCCCATAAACAAAAGAAAAATTTGAAAATAATAATAATGGACTCAAGATGGCAACTATCACGAGTCTGGTAGACAAAATTCGAGGTCGTCAATGGGGTTTGCACTATTATTGCATTGGTAGCTATTTATTTATATTCTCAATTTCTCATAATTTCACGCCAAAAAGGAAATTAAATGTGCCCCATCTATATACTCTCTCTCTCTCTCTCTCTCTGTATATATATATATATATGCATTTCTTCCCCCTTTATTGATCAACTCCAACTCTAATAATTACCACGTGCAGTATTGAATTAGATACTAGAAACTCATGAGCGGACATATCTGCAAATTGTAACTCCCATGAACTCTTTCGCCTGGCTATGTCTTCACCTAGGTCGAGGCCGGACATGATAAAAACCTCGTCTTGTTCTCACCAATTTCGGCACCAATCCAACTACTAATAATCTTTTAATGGGGGCATATTTGATTTTCTCATATCATGCGGTTCGTATGTGTAGTATAACGAAACTAGCTAGTCGTTGACGGCATTAATTAGAAAATTTTAATTTACTGCTACATATGAATCTGTGAAATTCTACTTGAATATGACAAAGTGATATGGCGTAAAATAATAATACAAATCAAATGCACTAATATAAAAGTCTCATTTTGTTAAGTTTATAGTTCAATGACCATATCATGAAACGATAAATAGTAGTATATCTCAAACTTATAATTAATTTACGAAGAAGTTTTCTGCAGTTACCATTCATTCATTCGTTGGTATTCTTTGGACTAAAATGGAATGAAAATGTAGCTGTCCAATAATTTATTTATACAAATTAACTATGGCAACATATTGAATAATACAGATCTAAATTTTCACGTGGTAGCAGGTGTCTATGTGAAATCAAAATTATGCACACCTAAATTAAAAATGGTAGGAGAGTCTAGAGCTATATAGAGATTCTAAGGAGCGAAGAAATATTGTGTAAATCATTAATATATAAATATTTCAGCAACTCACATATATAACCAAAAACAGAAAAAGTAATGAAAAAAAAACTAGAAAAGTATTGGACTCACTATGGGAAATGTATGAGTCGGGTAGACAATGTAGTGCATGCACTAGTAGAGAGAGAGAGAGTGTGTGTATATATATATATATATAAACAATGGGTAATGCTACACCTCCTCGTTGATTTACCAATTAGTTCACTGTCTTATAATTTTAATCCTAAAATATCTAAAGCTCAAATTATTTAGATACCTTAATTTACAGTTCTGCCTTCTTATTAATATATAACCGGTGAACTAATTGATAAACTAATATGAAAGTTTATAATTACTCAAAATGGCACATATATATCCCTTTCATCATAAATATTAATCTGTTAAGATTTCACTCATAATGAAGAGCCTGATTTCATTTCCATATATAGACAACTAGATTAGATGAGAGCAAGGTAGCTGCACAAATCAATTACTAATCATAGAAAAGTCTCGTGTAAAAAGCGTGCATATTGATATTGATGTCACGACTTCTCTAGTTACTCAAAATGCCAGCTGCTTATTAATCACTTTGAATATCCAACAATGAAAACACTTCTCTGTCATACCATAAATTTCGTGACAACGCATATGTTCTTGTCAGTTTTCACTTGTTTGTACGTCGCTTTAACTATGAAATTTCAGCTTCTTGCTTACTTTACGCTTTTTCATACTTCTTATTATTAATTTTTTTTTTTTGCCATAGGCTTGGCACAACTAGATTTGAAAAAATCTCGTAACTTTACATTAATATACTTGATTTTTTTCAGCCCAGCAAAATAAAACGGAGCACATCAGCTCGAGCTTAGCCTGGATAAACGAACGGAAATGTTGAAATAACGACATGATTCCTGCTTCGGATTCTTTGAATTGAAAGATTGTCAAATTCTTTATTTTATATTATCAACCTCTTTAAGTATAATTAATGCCAAAATATATATAATTATCGGGTTCGTGTTATCAAAATATTTATGTATTTCGTATCAAAAAATAAAAATAAAATGTACATTTTTTTGGGGCAAATATATGTCTTTTATTATACCGTAATCCACTTTGTCTTGCACCATAATAATTAGTATTATAATCAATTAAATAAAGATATTATTTCCTTTTCTTTTGTTAAACCTTCAATATTTTCTCTTCGAAAAATCAAGTCACCCAACAAGTAAGTGAACTAGGGAAAGTAGCACATCTCTTCTTATCTAGTGTCATATATATTAGTATCACGTCCAGTAAGTATTCGGTAGATATGACTGAACATATCTGCAAATTGTAACGCTTATGAACTCTTTTGCCAATGTCTTCACTTAGGGAGAGACCATAGCGAAACCAATAAATGGTGATTGGTACCATACCCAATCAAAAAAGCACACTAATACAAGTGTCATGTTAATTGTATCAATCAACGACCATATATATCAGTAGCAATAAATGGATATCATTCTCAAACTTATTTACAAGGCAACATGGAACGATATATTGGCCCACGAAGAAGTTTTCTCCAGTCCTCATTCATTCATCACTGGTATTTTCTCGACGAAAATGGCATGCAAGTATTTAGTTGCCAATAATTTATACAAACTATGGCAACATATTGAATAATATAGATCTAAGTTTTCAAGTGGTAGGTGTTTAAGTGAAATGAGACTTAATTATGCACCGAAAAATGTCACAGGATCGTCTAGGCTCCAGAGGTATGGAAGTTCTGTATATAATAAGGAATGAAATACAAGTTATCAAAATCTACAGATTAAGAACTAATTGTATAACTCTTTCGTAAAAAGATGAAATATACAAAACGACTTAACGACGAAGACTTGAGCAGGAATTGAAGATTGACCCTGAATTTACCGTCGAATTTACCATGGTAATGAAGATGAAGGACTAGTTAATTATACAAGGTTATGAAAGTAGAAAAAAAAAATGATACAAGAGGAATATATAGAGTAGGGGGAGGGAAATTAGAGGAAGGGATGAGTGTGGTTCGAACTCAAGATCTCTCGAGTTTTAAAGTTCTAATGAGATAATTGACATGATACTACCCATAATCTTCATTGAGGTTTGCAAATTGGAGGGGGGGGGGGTGGAAATCTCTAACGCAAATAGGTGACATTGGTCAAGCTTGTAATTACAAGATCAATCATTAGATTCATTCATATATATGAGTATTGAGCGTGTACGTTAAATGTTCATTGCATATTTCAACTGTTCACTTAACCATAGTGAATGTGACTCTCATGTGGCTTATTTTCTGGTTGCTAAAGGCATAGCTGGAGCATGGGAAGTTCATACAAATTAGAGGAGATTAGTTGGTTTGTGAAGACGAATAATTTTCCTGTTAAGCATATTTGGCGCGAAGCGAATAAAGCGGCTGATTGGATGGCTAATTTAGGACATCAATACCCTTCCTTGAGAGTTTCTGAGGCTTTCGAACTTGAGGAGCATTTTTGGGGCATCATTCGTACTAAGAAAATGGGGATCCCTTACCTTCGCAGTGCTAAAGAGATATCGTGTTGGCTTTGTAGTGGTTGCATTCTTGCATTAGATATGTAGGATGTTATGTACGCTTTTGGGAGGTAAGGCTCGCCATGTCGCCCTCCCGTAGTGTATGTGGTTTTTTAATATGGAATAAAAGGGTAGGGGAAGTCAAACCCTCCCCGTTAGGTTAAGGTGGAGGCATAAAAATGACACTGAAGTGTAATTGTGTTTTCTCCCCAAAAAAAATGAATAAATAAATAAATAAATCTACTCACTTGACCAAAAAAAGAAAAAGTGACGGGAGAAAAAGTAGAAAAAATGGACTCAATGTGGGAATTGCAGTGCTCGTTATTGTCAGACTAATAACCTATGCTAGAATTGATCTACATTAAATGATGATCAGGTTAATAAAGTGGTTCCTACACTACTTTATTATTTAGTGTCATATCACTGTCACATTAAGTAAATATTTATCACTGGTAGTTCACACAGGTAACTTATATTTGGATAGATGAACGCTATCACACCTCAAGTAGGCTTATTCATCGAGTCACTTTGTCAAGCCCGGCATCTTTTATTTGCTACTAGTACATCTAATCACTCGTCTGTAATTAGTTTGGTATAATATTATAATAACTCTGTATTAATTTCCTTACTAATTTTAGTTATTTGGTCCGTCGTCCGGTTAGTTTATCTAATGACTATCATAACACGTTAACGTGAACATTAATATCGTTAGATAAATTATGTGTATAGTATCTATTTTTATATCCATATATCCATTTTACATATAGACATACATAATTCATCTTTCAGAAAATAAAATGACACTAACCACATTGTAATTGGATTAAATGTCCTTTATTTTATTTTTGGTACATTTATATCCACAACTTTTTTTTTCATTGCATTTTTGTCCTGAACTTTCAATTAATTAACAGTTATGGTTGCAAAAAGAAAAGAGCAATTCTAAGGAGACATGAAAAGGGACATTATTATGTGATATTTTTATGTGGCACATATTTATTGGATGATGATTAGATGACTACTTTTTGATCGTCCAATACAAGTGTGTCACATAAAAATGTCCCCTTTTCATGTCCTCCTAGAAATTTTCAAAAGAAAAAAATATATATATATATAATAAGAGAATGGTGACTTTTTTCGCTCTTTTTCTGACTCTCTAAGGTTTCTGGCTGTATAAGATTTCTAGCTCTATAAGATTTTTGATGATATCATTTAATTCTTTTTTTATATTTTTATTTTTATCTTCTTTTTTTTGAGATTGTTATACTAATTTTTTAAATAATATTCACTTTTTCCTTTATTAACTCATATTCGATCCTCAATTCACTGTATTTTTTTAGACAAATATTTTGAATTCGGGATATGTCACTGACCAAATTGAACACGAAATTAATTGAGAGTTCTATTTCAAAAAAAGCACATAGTAATTTTTATGATTCGAAAACTCAAGCATAACACGTCTCTAAACTAATAAATTTCTAAAAATCTGTAACATTAATTGTAAATTTCAATTTCTAATAATTTTTTAAGAATTTTTTATATGGTTAATGTAGTGCAATAATCAATTGATTTCTTTAAAAATTATAGTACTCCAACTTGTCGATTCTATAATTAAAATGGAACTTTTTGATAATTTAAGTCTTATCGTATTTAGAGTTGAATTATTTATTTGAAAAATGAATCGAATATTAATACAGTTGCACTGTAATAGTTGTTTAACAATTTTTATTAAATATTTTATTTTTATTAAATCACCTCATTTAATTTTTATTTATATATGTATAATTAACTAGTACTGTAATTCAAACAAGTACTACGACAGTTATGTTTCTCACATTCTAGACAGGAGGTCCTGAATTGAAACACGCCCGCCCCACCCCTCCCCTGTACCCACTGTATAAAAAAAAAGAGAGAGAATTAACTGGTACAAAAAAGTGCTACTGACAAATAAATTCAAATATAATAGAATGGTTATAAAAACTTATGTTTCATAATATTAATATGACTTAACTAGCTGTATTAATAATTTCTATTAAATTTGTGTATAAAAATTCTTTGACATTTATTATTAGAGTAATTATAGAGAGAAATATTTATTTGACATGAATAACAGATATTAGTTCCCCGCCCGCTCTCTATACGCACTGTATGAAAAAAAAGATCTTCCGATCTGGTGTAAAAAGTGTTACCGACAAATAAATAAATCTAAATATGATAGAATAATTACAAAAACTTATATATCATAATATTAACATATGACTCAACTGATTATATAAATAATTTATTAAATTTTTTGTAAAAAAATTTACTGACATTTGTTATTAGAGTAATTCTAAATAAACATATTTATCTGATATAAATAACTGATATTTGTTAATTGGTAAGCGTGAATCGATTATTTATATATAAATAGTGAATTTGAATACCCACAGTCATCAAATACATGGTTGATAGCTAAACATGTCACTTTTTCATGTTAGATAAATATGTCTTCCTAAAATCACTATTGTTATTATTACTTTGAGATCCTGTGCAATGTACGTGTGATAATTCTAGTAATAATAATAACAACAATAACTAACAGTTATTCCTTTAATGATATTTTCTATTAAAAAAATTCTATTAATGCACTTTAAAATAAGGAGAATATATGTAATGTCTCCTTGTTTTTTCATAATTTTCAACGCAATTTAAAATAGAGGAAATTGCAATATCACTTTTTAAACTTATGTAAAAATGTCTATTCTCCTATTTTAGACAAAACTACCCCTAAATAAAAATTCTAATATCAATTTTAAAAACTCTAATTTTTTAATCTCTTCATTTGGACACTAATCTAAGCAATTGAACCCATCAAAATCTTTCTTGACACCATTGAACAATGCCTAAATAGTCTCAAATGTGGAATTTTATAGTTGAAGAAACCCCAAATCAAGACTTACATCACGCTATCATCATCAAACATGTAGCGATCAGGAAGGAATTCGACGTCAGTGCAAAAGGGAAAGTTGCTCAGAATTATTAGACGAAGCCAGCCGCACTGGTCCGTGACTAGAATCCGTTGGAGCATGAGGAGTGTGGCCTGCTCGCGCAGAAGGCATGTAAGTCTCAACTGTCGAGAAAGAAACTGTCTAGATTTACAGTATGTAACTGTCGAGATTTACAGTTTAACTATATAGATATATAAATAACCGTCGAGAATTATCGCAATTAAATATCATGATATACAGATAAATTTTATGGACATTTTTTATCAAATTGTAGTGTCAAGAATCAGAACTCATAATTATAATTGTAGAGATATACAGATAAATTGCAGAGATATGCAGATATAAAGGAAAAAATATTGCTTACGGGTAATAATGTAATTTTATTCAAAAACGGCAATTTTTGCACAAATTTTATAGATGGGCAATATTTGAATTTGCTTTTTTGAATTTGACTATTGTAGAAATTGTCCCTTTAAAATATTAGCGTGGTTATGCAATTTAATTTAAAGTAGAAACTATTAATAAGAATAATATGCGGTAATGATTAATTGAAAATTAAGGATAAATAAGTTGTGGTTCTAAGTATAACAATTAGTAAAGATTAAATAAATTGTTGTCTCAAATCTCAATATGACCATCCTTCATAATTTAGAAGCTCACGGCTAAAAGTAAAAAGCACTTCAAAGAATAAATATAAATTAATTAATTAATTAAAAGAAAAAGGGTAAGCATCTAATTTCCGAGGGGAAGGTTCTCTAGTGTAAGGCTGTAAGCTGTGGACGTCATTGTTAATGCTAGAAAGCAACACTGTTTTACTACACACTTCTGTTCTCAATCACTATAAATTCCACCCACCATTCTCCATTCCTCAACCTCTTCTTAGCAAAGGTCGACTCAATGGCCTCAAGAAAACACTCTGTTTTCCTCATTAGTTACATTCTCTGCTTCTTTTTACCCCATGTTAGATTGAACTTTAAGCCTGTCTTCACTCAGGCATGTCCTGTTTTTGCATCCAATGTCTCTGCAAATCCTGCTCTGCAGAATTTCAGTTTCTGTGATGCTTCTCTGGACGTGAAAACCCGGGTGGATGATCTGGTAAGTAGGCTGACATTGCAGGAAAAAATTGGGTTCTTGGTTCATGAGGCACAGGGAGTGAACAGGCTTGGAATTCCTTCTTATAATTGGTGGTCCGAGGCTTTGCATGGAGTGGGAAAATATCCGAGTGTTAATTTTACCAACCTGGTTCCTGGTGCCACCAGCTTCCCTCAGGTCATTCTCACCGGTGCAACTTTCAATGAATCCTTGTTTGAATTAATTGGAAAGGTAATGCAAAGCTTCTCAGATGATTTTGTTCTTTTTTTAACTCTGCTAATCTGTGGATTCTTTCTTCCACCGTTCTTCTATTTTTCAATCAATCTGTGTGTGGCGGCTGCTTTTGGAGTATGTACAGCTGAAACTCACTTCAGCATTAAATGTCTTTTTGTCCATTTCGACTATAGTCTGTTACGTGGAGTTTGTTAGATTTAGTAATCACAGGAAAATTAGTTGGTATAAGAGGTTTTTGATGTCCGCAGGTGGTTTCCACTGAGGCCAGAGCAATGCACAAAGTTGGATTAGCTGAACTGACATTTTGGTCACCCAATGTTAACATCTTTCGTGATCCCAGATGGGGACGAGGCCAAGAAACTCCAGGAGAAGACCCTTTGCTTTCGAGCAAGTATGGTGCAGCATATGTAAGAGGCTTGCAACAAAGAGACGATGGTGACAAGGAGAGACTGAAAGTTGGTGCTTGCTGTAAACATTATACGGCCTATGACTTGGATAACTGGAAAGGAATTCTGAGATACAGTTTCAATGCTGAGGTACTTCTTTCTGTCTGATCATATTTGATTTTTGCATTTTTTTTTTCTTTTGCTTTCCTTGAATTTTGATTTCCACAATAGGTTGTTCATTTTATGCTGTGTAAGTTAGGTAACTCAACAAGATTTGGTTGATACGTTCCAGCCCCCATTCAGGAGCTGTGTTCTTAATGGGGAAGTGGCTAGTGTGATGTGTTCATATAACCAAGTTAATGGCAAGCCAACATGTGGTAGATCCCGACCTCTTAGCTGGAGTAATTCGAGGCCAGTGGAAGTTGAATGGGTATTTATCCTTGGGATGCTTTTACTTTTTAATATTTCACTTAAAGAGTTTAAGTAACAAAAAAAGAATACTGATAGATATATTTGCCCCTTTTTGGTTGCTGTAGGTACGTAGTCTCTGACTGCGATTCTTTGGCAGTGATGTTTTATGACCAAAAGTACACCAAAACACCAGAGGAAACTGCTGCTCTGGCTATAAAATCAGGTTTGTAATGTGTGATTTGGTACCACTGTGATTGGACTAATTTTCATGATTGTATAATCTTACCATGCAGGGTTGGATTTAGACCGTGGATCATTCTTAAGCAATCACACTCAAGCTGCAGTAGATGGTGGACTAGTAAATGAAGAAGACATTGATAGGGCAATTTCGAACAATTTTGCCACACTTATGAGACTGGGATTCTTTGATGGAGACCCCAGAAAACAAATATACGGAAATCTTGGACCACGAGATGTCTGCACTCCTGCAAATCGGGAGCTTTCTCGTGAAGTTGCACGACAAGGGATAGTCTTGCTCAAAAATATTCAAGGATCACTTCCTCTATCTCCCACTGCCGTCAAATACGTGGCGGTAATAGGTCCCAATGCTAACGTAACAAAAACCATTATTGCCAATTATCAAGGTATCTTTTCTTCTCTATATAAAGAAGGTAGCAAAAATACATAAAGAAAGTTAACATTGCATTTCTTGAAGGTGTGCCGTGCAAATACAAGACTCCTTTGCAAGGATTGATGGCCTCGGTTGCAACAGTGTATGAACAAGGATGCGCTAATGTATCCTGTGCCACTGCTAAAGTAGATGAAGCTAAGAAAATAGCAGCTGAAGCTGATGCGGTAGTATTGGTCATGGGATCGGACCAATCTATTGAGAGAGAGACCTTGGACAGGGTCAATATTACACTTCCAGGACAGCAATCAGTTCTGGTTACCCAAAGGGCCTGTCATTCTTGTTATTATGTCTGGAGGTGGAATGGACGTACAATTCGCCAAAGATAATCCCAAAATTACTAGCATCCTGTGGGTCGGTTTCCCCGGTGAAGCCGGTGGAGCTGCTATTGCTGATGTAATCTTTGGATACGATAATCCAAGTAGGCATTCCTAATATTTTTATGTTAAATTTGGAGAAATATGTTTGATAACATTATTTTGAGAGTATTAAGATTGTGTCCACTTGGGTGTAGGTGGAAGGCTACCTATGACATGGTATCCACAATCATATGCAGACAAGGTTAATATGACTAACATGAACATGAGACCGGATCCCAAAACAGGCTACCCTGGTCGAACATACCGTTTCTACGCTGGCCCAATAGTTTTTTCATTTGGGGATGGACTAAGCTACTCTCAATTCAATCACCACCTAGTTCAAGCTCCAAAGCTCGTTTCAATCCCACTGGACAAGGGACATGCCTGTCGCTCATCAAACTGCAAGTCCATTGATGCTGTAGAACAAATCTGCAAGAACATGGCCTTTAAAATTCATTTGAGAGTAAAAAATGTGGGGAAAATGGCTGGAAGCGACACGGTTTTGCTGTTCTCGAGTCCTCCAAGGGTGCACAATGCACCTCAGGAGAACTTGTTGGGATTTCAGAAACTCCATTTGACACCAATGGCCGAGGGACTGGTTAAATTTGACGTAGATGTTTGCAAGCATCTGAGCGTGGTGGATTAGCAAGGCAATTGAAAACTAACACTTGTAAATTTCGTTCTTCACGTAGGAAGCTTGAAACATTACTTGGATGTGACAATTTGAAGAATCGACATACATTAAAACTTGTTTACTTTCTTCTTCCACAGAAGATATGAAGGGACAAAAAGCAGATATATTGAATAAATATAAAATAAAGAAGTAAATAAAATCTTATCCTCATCATCATCTTCCCTTGTTGCCTTCCTTGATAATGACATTCCAGATTGCATATATATTTCATATTCCATATATATATATGCTTGTATTAGTAAAAGTTTTTTTTTTCTTTTTAATGAAAAATTATTAACTTAAAAAAAAAAAAAAAAGAAGAGCGGCTAATAAGAAAGGACATTTTACTCACTTTCTCTTATCACAAATCTTCAACTCATTCAACCAGAGATGAGAACAAAAGAGAAGTGATAATTATAATCAAACACCTCTTACGGCGCCAATTTATTGCAACTCTGTAGTAGAAAAAGTCTAGAACAATTAACTTGTGATTCTGTATTAGCAGTTGGGAACTTAACTAGCAATGTTCTGATCATTCCCTTAATTTTTATTTTTTTGGGGTATTGACCTACTCTTAGCAAGATAATACTTCTAAGAATCTGAAGAAAGAAAAAATAATGAAAAGCAAATAAATACAAAAATCAGAAAAGAGTAAAGACTTCAACTATAACTAAACTGTAGTGCGGTAAATAAAAATCGTGTTGTCAGTAGGAACCACCCCCGAAGGAAATTCAGTGGATAGAAAGCATAAAAGGAAACTAAAAACATAGCCTTGATTTTGGTTTCAAGAATATCAATCTTCACAAGTTGTGGAACCCATATCAGTAAACTTGTTACAATTGTGTTGACTTATTTTTCTTGATCCATCTTGAGATAAATTGGTCCTTTCATCTCTTCTGTATAAGAAGAAACAAAAAGTGGAAAAAAGATAAAAAAATATTCAGGAAGATTTCTTCAAATCCTCACATTGAAGGAATGTCTCAAGCTTCCTACATGAAGAACATGTTCTCCCAATGCAACTTTTCGATGGCCTTGTTCATCGACCACACTCAGATGCTTGCAAACATCTACATTGAATCTAACCAGTCCCTCAGCCATTGGTGTCAAATGGAGTTTCTGAAATCCCAAGAGGTGCTTCTGGGGTGCATTGTGCACTTGCGGGGGGCTCGAAAACAAGAAAACAGTGTGGCTTCCAGCCATTTTCCCCATATTTTTAACTCTCAAGTGAATATTGAAGGCTACATTCTTGCAGGTTTCTTCTACAGCATCAATGGACATGCAATTTGATGAGCGACAAACATGTGCCTCCGCTAAGGGGACAGAGACGAGCTTTGGGGCTTGAACAAGGTGGTGATTGAATTGAGAGTAGCTTAGCCCGTCCCCAAATGAAAAAACAGTAGGGCCCTTGTAGAAACGGTATGTTCGACCGGGGTAGCCCGTGGCCGCGTCGGGTCTCATGTTCATGATAGTCATATTAACCTTGTCTGCATATGACTGGGGATACCATGTCATTGGTAGCCTTCCACCTGCACCAAAGTGGACAAGATCAATAGTCGATCAAAATAATGCCCAACACTTTCTAATCTACATTAGCAAGTATATTTATATTTCTCCGAAGGATTACTTGGATTGTAATATCCAAAGATCACATCAGCGATTGCTGCTCCCCCAGCTTCACCAGGGAAACCGACCCAGAGGATGCTAGTAACTTTAGGATTATCTTTGGCGAATTGTACGTCCATCCCACCTCCAGACATAATAACAAGAATAACAGGCCCTTTGGATACACTAGCAACTTCTGTAACTAAAGTTGATTGCTGTCCTGGAAGGGTAATATCAACCCTGTCACGGCTCTCTGTCTCAATAGATTGGTCTGAACCCATGACCAATACTACTGCATCGGCTGCTGCTGCTACTTTCTTAGCTTCATCAATTTGCTCAGTGGCACATGATATATCACAGCCTTGCTGATATACTGTTGCCACCGAGGCTGTTAGACCTTGTAAAGGAGATGTATATTTGCACGGCACACCTTCAAGAAATCCCAAGTTAACTTCATGTTATTATGTGCATAAGTTTTATATATTCCATTTTTAGGAAAAGACTACGGGAGATACCTTCATAATTGCCAATCATGGTTTTAGTCACATTAGCGTTGGGGCCTATTACTGCCAATGATTTGATAGCGGTCGGAGATAGAGGCAGTGATCCTTTGGTATTTTTGAGCAAAACGATCCCTTGCTGTGCAACCTCACGAGCAAATTCCTGATTTGCGGATGTGCATACATCTTTTGGCCCAAGGTTTCCATACAGTTGCTTCTTGGGGTCACCATCAAAGAATCCTAGTCTCATAAGTGTGGCAAAATTGTTTGAAATTGCCCTGTTAATGTCTGTTTCATTTAGTAATCCACCATCTACTGCTGCTTGAGTATGATCACTCAGGAAAGATCCACAGTTCAGATCCAACGATCTTCAGTTGTTTTTGGGATCAAAACAAAAAGGAAAATGGCTTACAAGACTAACATTTTCAACTGATGAATCACATATTTCATACCTGACTTTATAGAAAGAGCAGCAGTCTCCTCTGGTGTTTTGGTGTAATGTTGGGAATAGAACATTTCTTTTAAAGATCGCAATCTGTAACGATGTACCTGTAGCAACCAAAAAGAACAAATATGTTGATGAAGAATATTCTTTCTGTTGATAGATTTGAAGTGGATAATGCTAGAAAGTTGTGCAAAAGTCGAATACCCATTCAACTTCCACTGGCCTCGAATAACACCAGCTAAGAGGTCGGGATCACCGCACGTTGCCTTGCCATTAACTTGGTTATATGAACACATCACACTAGCTACATTTCCATCAAGAACACAGCTCTTGAACGGAGGTTGGAATGTATCATCCAAATCTTGTTGTGTTACCTAATTCACACAAGATAAAATTAAACAAATTATTTGAAAAAATCAAAATTTTGGAAACGAAGAATGAATTGAATCAAATTTGATCAAACGAAAAGCAGTACCACAGCATTGAAATTGTATCTTTGAATCCCTTTCCAGTTATCCACATCATAGGCTGTGTAATGTTTACAGCAAGCACCAACTTTCAGTCTCTCCTTGTCACCATCGTCTCTCTGTTGCAAGCCTCTTACATATGCCGCACCATACTTACTCGAAAGCAAGGGGTCTTCACCTGGAGTTTCCTGGCCTCGTCCCCATCTGGGATCACGGAAAATGTTGATATTCGGTGACCAAAATGTCAATCCAGCTAATCCAACATTGTACATTGCCCTGGCTTCAGTGGATACAACCTGTAGACACCAAAAACTTCTCAAATCCTCATTCAACCTAATTTAGCTGTGATTCTAAGGATTAGGTAGGAATTCTCCCCAATCCCGCATTTAATTTGGACCATTAGAGTATCTAACATTATAGTCAAAAAGAAATTTTCTACGGCATCTTATATACTCTTATTACAGTTTGTCCAGTAATATTCATGTCACTTTCATTCATGAAATACATAAAAGAAGTTTTCTGGATTACGCGGATCAATCAATAAGGAGGAAGATTTAAAAGAACGATAACAAGTCGAGAAGTCAATATCAATCAAATCCAAATGTGGAGTAAAGTTAGCAAGCTGGACTCATAAATAACTGGTGAAAACCAAATTGTTCTCACAAGTCTTAATCAGATCCACCTTTATTATTTTAAACACCAAAACTAATCTTCTGATTAATTAAAAATCATATCAATGATCAAATTCACAGATCGGAAGAGCACAATCATGAACAAACCTAGTCCTTCAAATCAACTACATTATTATTGTAGCTTCGACTTTCTGATATGCGTTAAAAATATTTATGTTGTTTTATAATATCACATCATGAATGAAATTAAATAAATCTCTTGCCGGATTTACAAAAGAACATAACCCATGCTTATAAAATATGTTACAAGAAGATAACATGATGGTGACACACTGAGGCCAATGCAATCGCCTTTCACGTTAGGAAAGCGCGTCTTCGAGGTCTTATTCCCACTAAATTTTGTCGATCTCTTGGTTCAACCAACGTTAGATTTACAAAAGAGACGAAAGCTTTTAGCCTGGGATCAAAATTTGTTAGTTGCATGACTTGGATCAGGAAATAATGGAAATTCATTGAAGGGACAATGAGACAGAAATTTAAGGAACAACCAACTGGAAACTAAATCCAATAAATTCTACGTAAGAGACTAGTTGAATTGGACAAGATGACATTTAATACTGAGCTCAGTTGAATCTGTACAATCTCTAAAACTAAAAGCAACCCTCAAATACTGATAAAAGAATCCGCATATTTTGAAGAAAAACAAGAAAAGAATAGAGGATATGCTATGCATTACCTTTCCAATTAATTCAAACAGGGATTCATTGAAAGTTGCAGCGGTGAGGAGGACCTGAGGGAAGCTGGTGGCGCCGGGAACCACGCTGTTAAATTTAACACCCGGTCCGGTGTATGAGACTCCATGTAAAGCCTCAGACCACCACTCATAATCTGGAATTCCGAGCCGACTCACTCCCTTTGCAGAATTAACCAAGAAGCCAATTTTTTCCTGCAATGTGAGCCGACCAACCAGATCATCCACCCGGGTTTTCACGGCCAAAGAAGTATCACAGAAACTGAAATTCTTGAGCCCAGGATTGCTAGAGACATCACAGGCAAAAACACGAGATGTCTGAGCAAAAACAGGCTTGAAATTCAATCCAAAATTTGGTAAAAGGAAACAGAGAATGTAACTAAAGAGGAAAACAGAGTGTTTCCTAGAGGCCATTGAGTTGTATGACCTCTCTGAGAAAAGAAAAGGAAAAAAAATGGTTACAATGTGAAGGTTGTTGAGGGGGTGGAATGAACTTTATAGTGATCAAGTATGAAAGAGTATTAAATCCATATTGTTTTGTAGCAACCCGTGATGGATAAATGTAAGAAAGACTGGCTGGGTCCATTAAAAAGTTTTGACGTTTACACAAGAATCTTCTCTCTCCCCCTCTCAAACCTCCAAGATTTTCTTTCTTAAAGACAGGGTTATGTGAGTCCGTGAAAGATTTTTCTTCTTTATTGTTTACTGGTTTCCATAAGAACTTTTGGGTGACAGGGAAAAGCTTATTAGCCTATTTTTCTTGGGGTGAAAAATAATAATGGGGAAAATGGGGTGGTGGATTCACACAGAAAGCAGTAATAATAATAGGTGTTATCTTCTATGTGGGTGGGTGGGGGCTGCTTCAGACAGACTTTACATATGTTTCTGTTATTCTTTCCTCTTGACTCTCTCTCTCTCTGTCGCGAAGTATAGGATGTGGGCGGCTGTAATTTCGGCTTCACCTGTCATATCAGCCAAGCCATTGAGATAGGATATGGTCAAATTAATGCCTACAAATACAAAGAGTAGGTTATATATAAACTGTGTTTTCGTATAAGCCTCGCCTAGACAACACTTCTACTTGATGTTCAGACTCGACGCTTCACCATATGTTGTATGCATTTGTCGCGCCAACTTTGGGCAGAGGTGCACTCAGGTCCTTGAACTTTGATTTGATGTAATTTGGTATATGTTAATGTTAATTCTTTTGTGAAGTAGGTTTCTAAAAGTCAGTGTATCAGTGGTTCAACCGAGCCAGAGTTAGGTGATCTGGAAAAGAATTTTAAGATTTTAAAAGCATTTGAATTTTCTCATTTTGAAAAAGATGAAAGAAAAAAGTGGTGGTGTTTAGAAGACAGAAGAATTTATGATATACTTTTTGGTTTCTAATTTATCAAAATATTTGACAATCTCACTTCCTAATTAATATTCATATATTATTCTCTGACTACTTGCACACTACTAACCCCTAACTACTCTTTATTTGTAAAGAGAGCTAAAATTCTTAATGAACAAAAAAAAAAAAAAAGGTATATGAATAAAATAAATTACCAATTTTCGTGTCGATTTTATAATATTTTCATTTCATAAGCCATTCACTTTTTTCCCCTCCCTACACAATGTTTGGCTCCAGACATATACACCAGCGCATAGCACATTGCACTAGAATGTTGTTTCCCTGGCTTATGGAGACAATTTCAATAATGATAAAATACAAAGAAAGTTAATATAAATTATAATTCGATCTTCGATAAATAACACTATTTTTAAGTACGTAGAAAGACATGCATATTTGAAAAAATACAACTAATGATGTCATAATTGTAGTCTAGGAATGACAAAGGAATGCAAGAAAATTCAACATTAAAGTTATACCAACTCAGTCGATGGACTCGAGAGAGATATCTGGTACGTGTAAGCTAGAACTCAAACATTTATATAAATGAAGCTCGGTAGGGATAAGCCAAGCCGAGCCAAGCCTGAGATTTGAGAAATATAAAATTGAGCTAATCTCACACTCATCAATTATTATCATATCCAAAGCTGCTGGTGTGTGTCAGTGAGTATGGGATCCGATTGCGCTTGATTCAGTGAAGGATACGGGAGGCCCGTGATTGGTCGGCGTGGCTGATCGGTGATTTTTCGCTTGGACCGGAGCCGTACGCGCCAACTTGGCTTGCACTTTTCCAAATTTACCAGCTGTAATTTTTTGGCCATATCATGTGGAGCCTACTTGCAAATCGGGCAGGTGAATCACACTCTTGTTCTTTGGACACTTTGGAAGTTTTGAACATTTTGCATGCCCCCTGCCATTTTCGTCCAACCAATGCCATAATGATTAATGGATGATGAATTGTGATCCAATTCCTTCCTTCCCATTATTATTCCCTTCGGTTCGATACGTAAACTCTCGTGCTTGACAGCGTGATCTATCAGTCTTCACAAAGAATAAATATAAATATATAAAAATATGTATTCAGTTTGAAAAACCATTTTAAGTCACATATAAGCATCAAACGAAAAAAATAAAATTGGAAGTTCAGCTCATAATTATAATTAGGTTGTTGAACTGAAATGGTCCCGGTGAAGTCTTAAGTAACGAAAAAGTGACGCATTCCCCCCCCCCCTTTTTCCTCTTTAATTGAAGTGGTGGGTTTGATTTGTGTGTGTGTGTGTGTCTATATATATATATATATATATAATATAAAAGATAAATAAATAATAGTCCGAGACAGATGGGTTAGAGGATAATAATAAAAATATTTTGTGTGAAAATATATTAATTTAGTTAAGATGTAACATGCTATATTACACATTTACATTAATTTAAGAAGTTATAAGAATATAATAAAAAATTTGCAAAGGACACATAAGAATCAATAAACGAGACAAGTCATCCATTCTCTATTTAAAAAATTGAACCTTTTTCATCTAAATCACAAAATTGTAATTATCAGGACCCTAGTTTAATTCTCGAATCATTAAGCTCTTCGATATCGAAAATCAAATGAAATGATATTATTGGAGTTGGCACTGAGCTTCAAATTGCATATGTGCCAGTCTGTTTTGAATGTGGCACATGCAATGACACTGACATTTGAACATCCATATATTCTCTTTAATTTCTAATCCAATTTATAAGATCATATAGTGCACCAGTCCAAGTCTCGTACCCACAAATTTTCTTCTTCGTATTTTTTTTTCATGCCTTGTATTTTTAAAAGAAAAAAAAAAATCAAAATATAGATGTTGAAATCAAATATTATATTGTAGGACTAGATTGATTGTAACACTATATATTGAGTATTTGAAACTAGCTTCTTTTTTCCCCCCAGAAAGGAAATATCATTAATAAACTTCAAAACAAGTGTCCCCTCTTTAATAATAAATAGAGGGATACAATCTAACCAAAAGAAAAAACGAAAAGATGAACAAGCATAAGCAGTGAGTTCTTAATTATTCCTTTCATGGGGAATATATAGGGTAGCAAGAGCCCCAACTGCTGTCAACAAGAAGTTTTCTAAATAAGAATACCACCGGGAGCATATGGCTCGTTTGCAAGAAGACTTTGGATCATTCTTAGCGCATCACTTTCAACCTTTTCCACTGATAAACTTTCCTGTATTTGAAACTAGCTTAATTGTTTGAAAAATGTGACTGTAAACCACGCAAAAATCATAAGATGATGCAAGAAGATATGAGGGTCAAGTTAGTTAGAGTTGTTTTGCCGACAAAAACAATCGAATTGATAGCATAAATTTGATACTACATACTTGCTTGAGGGGTCATTTGAGCTGTTTTTTATGGTTGGTCGATTGGTCATAGTTTGGACATGTAATGATGCAAAGTGATTGATACAATGCATGCATGCTCTTTTGGTACTTAGAGTCTTGTGATATATAATAAGCAAAACATGGATAGGTAATGTGGAGACATGAAAATAGACATGCAAATAAGAAAAATAAACATGAAGCATGTTACCTTGAAGATTATTGGGGAAATTTATGAAGTCCAGTAATATTCGTCAATTTACATAAAACATTGAATAGTTTACCGAGGATAGAGACACATCTTGGAATATATGTACTTTGCTATAGAGGTGGGAGTGACAAGTCATAAAGCCTAGATATTTCAAAAGCTAATGAAAGATTAATAGCACCACATATTTTTCGCCAGAGTTCTAAGACCCTTTCGATCTAAAAAAAGTATAATTACAAATATGCATTGTAGCAGCATAAATGCACATACTTATATGCCTTATTGAAGTACAGTGCGAAGAAAATCAACAATATTACTGAGGGAATATATACGATAAATAAATATAGAAATATCATTTTCTTTTGGTTAAGAAATATTTTGAAATTATGTATCTCAAATGACTATATGTACAGGCCCTAATTTAGAAACTTAGGAGAAAAACTAAAAAATATATATATAAAATAAATCAAAGACAAATGAACACCTTTCGAGATCTCAACTTGAGAAGTGGTCGCATACACGTGTTCACTTTCTATTGGGATTTTTCCCCTTGAATATGAGTCGACTCATCCCGGTACTAGGTGCTTAATCGTGAAGCTATCATGGTCATATATTATTTTATTGCACATGTGATCCATATACTCGATCGTTTGGGATTGTTTGGCTGCTTGGAAATCCATGATTCTTTCTTGCAAATGCATCTACTTTATTAAAAAGTGGGGATTCACCAAAATTGTCAATATCCTTTTGGATTATCCAAAATTTAATTTAGTAAATAACATATCCTAATCATACATTTCATTTCTCTATCTTGATAGCAGTGGCGTCAAGGTATCAAACAATTGATTGATGGCTCAAATTTGTGTGGTTATCTAATCTCGTTTGGGATCGTGACAATGGCCCCTTAGCTTCATCTAAAATATCAAATCATATAATATTACTTCCCATAATGTGGTGGTTTAACGCGTTATATCATTTCATTATAGTATAGTTAAGTCACCTAAACGATGAGACAAATGAGCCGTTCTGATCATTAATCAAATGGAAGAGACACGGCCGGCGTCACGATTAGGGACCCACGGAGGAGTTATTCTTTCCGGTGGTGTTGCCTCGGTGGTCCTTCCGTCAACGCGGTAGCCTTACCAGATAGGGACTACTAATAGTATTTAGTTATGATATCAATATCATGTAGTAATTAGACTGTTATTGTCTCGGTGGATGACATTAATTCTGTTTAATTAGTGATAAGGATGTAAATTTTGCAGATCGATCAGGTTAGTTGAATTGATCCAATTCCTATTTCTTGATTAAATATACCTCGGCGGAATCAAAAGAATATACCAACGTGTTCTGCTCGCCCTACGCAAGATGTATATATGCTCGATCATGAGCTGAACAATCTAATTCAATTGACGCAACATGAAATAAAGAATTCAAATGAAAATCCTGAAATGCATCAAAATTTGGAATCCATAAGAAATAACAAGAATTCAAAAAATTGTACCAATTCAATAGTGCGAGTTTGGTCGAGCTCCATTCTAATTCATGTAAAATGGGTGAGCTTGGTACACCTCACTATTCCGTTTACTGCAAGGTATAACATCGACCTAAATTCGACGTAAAGCACCAAAATATTAAATAACAGTAGTTTCTTTTCAGATCTAGTTCTTTATCAATCCACTCTAGTATCTCTTCTACATCATTGATTCTGGGACTGGACTTAGTGCTTACTCGTCATTTTCCTACTCCCCCCCTCTAAAAAAAAATGTTGCCTACAATCGGATAATGTGGATAATCTGGGTGGTCCAATGAATGGAGCCAATAAAATGTACACAGGGATGGCTGGTGCGCAAATGAGGTCAAAAATTTCATGCAGATTCGAAATAAATTGTTTGTTTGTGTGAAAAAAAGAGAGAATACTTTTTAACTTTTATTCCGGATGGAAACAAAGAACACTATAATTATTGTTATAATTCGATGTAAGAAATTTATGATCAAACAAACGTAGGACGAAAGCAAGTGGTTACAATAGTACAAATTAAACCCAGTTGCTTTGGCCTAGTTATGATTATTTTGTCTGGTGGTTGCCCCTCGTGACCATCTCACTTTCCATCTAGTCCCCTTTAATTTTCCTTGTATTATTCCCATTTTTGTTTGGGTGAATTACTGTGCTACGACTTTGGTTAATGGAAAGCGTAATCAATGCCGGTAGTTGAGTCAACATGACTTTTTTTTAATTATGTTAATTATGCTCTTGTTCTTCCAATCAAATTGATAGAAATCACATCTCTTTCACACGGCTGGTTCGTTGTATGCCAACATAAGATTGGACAACCAAAATTACACGTTTAGAACGGTAATTGCTAGACCTTATGTATTATCTGCTTTGGCTTGACTAGATGGTGCGACTTAAAAATTTTACTTACTTCAGACCCACTTTTTATATGCACAAAATGAACATTTTCTTCCATTCATTCACTCCTAATAATGTTCTAAAATCACAAAACAAAATGTGCTAAAGCATTGAAGATAGCAAAAGATTTTGAATTAAGTGCGAAAGATGTAATGGATCATTAAAAGATTAAAAAAGAAAAACAAGAAAGCTGAAGCATCCCATTGACGTTTCTTCGTACTTTATGCTTATAATCCTACCTGCTACAAGCAATTGGTGAAAGTTAAGATGCAGATTCAACCGGCAATATTAAGTAGACAGATGGAATGAAGAAATGTAACAATTCCAGAGATGTAAACGAGTCGAATTGAGCCAGCTCACGCCCCTAAAATCTCTGCTCCACTCGAGCTTTTTTGTCTCAATCTGAAAAAAGCCCGAGCCGGGCTAAGCTCGGTCAAAAAAAGTTAAGCTCAGCTCTAGCTTTAACACGAGATTTTTCTGACTCGTTAACTTTTTGTTAAGAAAATACTAAAAAACATAATCTAAGAAGTCGTTTTTCCTCTACGAGCTTTGTTAAACCCATAAATCAAGCTTGCCCGCATGGGCCAAATAAGCTTGGCGGGCTAGCTCGGCTCGAGTCTTGCCTCAATTTTGAGGGTCGGCCCCAGCTTTGGCCAGTATAATATGGGTCGCGAGCCAGCTCGACTCGAGCTTTTTACGGGCAGCCCAAGCCGCCTGCTCGTTATGCATCCCTAAACAATTCATAGTGATTTTTGACCTTATAAATCTCTGTCACTAATTATTTTGTAATCATGTCAATATGGGCCAAAAACACTAGTTCATTCATCTTTCCTGTTTTCCTTAATCCTAGGTAAATTAAACAACAGGCATTTCTTTTGCCAAAGTCAATATGCACATTCTTGTAGTAAGAGTGTGTGTTTGTATGCACTGATGACTATAGAAATTATTTGATTAAAAAAGGAAAAAAAATGAAATTCCTTGTGACAAACCATGCATATAACTTCTCAATCGATTAGAACCTGGAATTTGAATGTATTACACAGATCGGAATCTAATAAACCTCATGTTCGTTCGTGTATCTTTAACATCTAGGTAAATCGAGCGGTGGGGGAAAGCATCTTAGTTTGATGAGTTGCACCATTTTTCACCAGTATGACAGTATTCATTCCCCAGCTTGCATGTCTCTCCAAGTGGCAGTGCAATAACCAAACCCCTGCATACACACAATCAAGTATCAGGTACGTGTATCAGATACATGTATAACTTATTTAAAAATGGACTCAATTACCAGGATTGTCTGCCCTAAATCTGATGGCAACCCAACCATTATTAGGAATTCCAACTGTTGTTTGTTGAGCAGGGTCTTCAAGATTATACCTGGAGGGATCCTTTTTGGGATCAAAATTCCCAAATCCCCAACCAACCACATAGAAACTGTAGCCATGTAAATGCATTGGATGGTTGTCACTTGCTAGCACATTAGTCCCCTGTAATATCAGCTCCACACTGGCATTGTACTTCAAAACCAAAGCTCTGGTTCAGAATTCCGGTGTGAGAAAATTATCTGGTAATGTCTTCCCAGTATAATCGAATTTCCTACGAGGCTTTCTTGGAAAATTCCCTTCTTATGGTAATAGTATGCTTGAAGAATATCACTTGAAGGGAAGACAAACTGATGTTATTCACACCAGCTGAAAACCTTTTACCAAAAGGGCCACTGCATGGCTTTCCTGTGCAATTCTGCAAATTTACTGACACCGTGAAAAACAAACGTGTGTCTATTTCTGATGGAACTTTGATCGTTTTCTCTTTTCTAGCCAGGCTTCTTAGGTTCTCTGTAAAGTCAGTTGATGCCAGAGCCGCATTATAAGGAGGGAGAATAGGGAGAAAAGGATCAGAGGAGAAAAATTTGGAAACATTCTGCTTATAGTGTAAAATCCCTGTTGTCGTAGAGTTATCAAAACTGGGCTCAGTTGCAGCTGAATACGGTCTAGCTGCCATGTAGAAGGACAGATTGGGAGATTGATTTGCTTTAAGTAAAACATCCATGAATTGTCCAGGATTGATCATAACATAATGTGTTTCAAATGGTTTTGTATAGAATCCATCTGTTCCTACCATTATGAGTTTGTGTTTCGCAATGCCAAAGAAGAGATTTTCATCCATTACTGCACTGACTATCCGGAGAAGGTACGTTTTGCCATGAATTACTGCCATTCTAAATGTTCCTGCATAAAAAATAGAGATGAATTCAGAGTGATGGGAAATGGAATTCCTGATTTTTCTACTAGAACATTGCACACCTTCTTTGGAGCATGGATAAAAATCCCCTGGTTTTCCATTAACGGTATATGCATCTGATAATATCGGCTCTCCTCCTGTCTTCTTTGTATTCCCCAGTATGTCCATCACATTTTCCTTCCATCACTCTCCTGTAACTTCAGACATTCAAGTAAGTAGACAAAGAAAATTAACTTTTTAAGTATTTTGGACCAAGTATACACCTAGGATAATTGGAACTTCTGCATCAGGCCTCGGGAAAGGATAAGAAGTTCCATGCCGGGGATAAACAACGATCATTCCATGAACAGTTGATCGTGCCCAGCCGCTGTGGGCATGCCACCATAAGGTTCCTTCTTCTGTAGTCAATTGAATTCTGTAAATGTACTTCTGCCCTGGCCTGATTGGGCACTGATTTATATATTCAGCACCATCTGCCCATGGGTTCCTGGGCTGTTCCACTCCATGCCTGAAATTAATTTCTCAGAAACAATAAGTGACTAAGTCACATCGAGTCCAGCATACTAAACACGTCCCTGTACGTCAAAATTAAATAAATATACATAGTTATTTACCAGTGTAGGGTGATGTTGTATTCTGCCCGGTTATGAACCTGGACTATCAGTTTATCTCCTTTGAAAATTGGACCGGGGAATTTTCCATTTACAGTCAGAATGTTCTTGGTGCTACAGAGTCTGGTACATGGACATGACTTCACCAGAAATCTATGATGATGAGTTCTGCCAGATGCATTTTGAGCAAGAAATACAAGGAAAAACAAGCAACCTAAGATTTTGAAAATTGTTGAACATCCCATTTCTGAATCCTCCTGATTTTTGAAGGGTTTCATTCATCTACAGAACAGGATTACATGAAATTTAAAAATCATTCAGTAATATAAATGATTTCAATTAATTTCCATATATCAGGTTTCTGATTGGCTGTTTTTACCTGGCACCATAAATGACAATTTGACCATCACTTTTTATATCATAAATTGATTCTTCAGTACCCACAGAGAGTTCAAAACTTAGAAGACAATCATGATATAACAGCTACTAGCCGTTGTATGTTAACGTGCAAATTGCTGACCTGAACAGAGGTTCTACGAACTCAACCACTAACATTCATCTTTAATTAATTAATCCATGTAAAAGTAAAGCTCACTTTTTATTCTTTATGACGCCGGAGGCGGATGGTAGTAGTAAATCATTCGGGAAGATATATGATTCTCTTAAGTCAAAAATGGGAATGTCTTCAATTAAAATAGATAAACGAGATAATTAGAAGTTTTACGAGTAGTAATTATGGGCACTTACTGGATCAAAACTATTGTAGCCAGCCTAGAAGCCCATGCCAAACTTGGGCTTGGGCTCTGCTTGTGACTGCCTTAAACTGGGTCGTGGCCCAATTATCCTCAAGTACTAATTAGGTAATTAAATAAGTATTAGAGTTGCTAATTGCAAAAATCATGCCAAAAAATGGAATTTGCCAAAATCAGGTGCAATTTGTAGTTTTATTGCTAAAATACTAAAAATCAATTATAATTATTAGTGATTAATTAATATAATAATATAGTAACGAATAAATGTATTGTATTGTATTGTATTCTCTCTCTCTCTCTCTATATATATATATATATGCAATTCTCGCTCCCCATTTCATACCTCATACTTTATTGTCCATTCTACAAAATTAAAGAACATAACTTTCAAACTAGAGAGCAATCCCAGATTTCTGTGATAAATTTCTAATTTTAGATTTTATTCTTCTAACAATTTGATTCTTCTAATAATTTCTCTGTGGAATTGCGGCATGCGAATGGTTGTGATGTTCATAATTGTCTATGTGATGGTTGATTGAAGATGTGACTTGTAATTATGTTTGTAATTTGTCTGATTATTAACATTATCTACTAATTGCAAAGACGTTCTTTTTCTTTCAAAAATGGTGGGAGATGATTCAATACGTTAGGATGTAAAGTATAAATTCAATTCAATTTTCAGTTTTGTGGCCATGTATATTTTTTACTATTTTTTTTTGTCTAATCCATTTCTCGATTATCTTTTGATTCTACACTTGGCACATATCACATTATTATGGCTTTTTATTGAGAATTTGCTAATGCTTCAATGCTTTGTATTCTATGTTCTTAGCATACCTATATTATTGTGGTGGTATGGTAACATGCCAGGAAAAGCATGCTCTGTACTTTTAATTTCTTTCTTTTATCATCACACATAACTGAAACCTGTTTTGCAAAGAAGAGGTTCAGTAATACTTCCAATGAAGCTGGTGGTGGATATTACATGTAGGAATTCTTATCTATAAATGAATATTTGATTTGTATATTTTGCTTTAACTTTTGTTATTTCTGAATTTTCATGGGATTAGTATTTAACGTTCTTAATTTAGTTATAACTTTTTAGAAATTTGTTATCCAACGATGTGGTTTTTGACACGTTACTGTCACGTTTGTGATTGTTTTGCAGTAGTTAGGGCAACCATGTCTTACAGTTGTGACCGGTGGCTGCTGAGGTGGTGATGCAATGATAGTTGATGATAGAAGTCTTGAAAAGATGTCTCGCTAGCCTTCTTTAAAAAAAATAGTGTTAGAGAACGAAATAAAATGAGGCAACAACCTTGGTGTGACCTTAGTGTGACCAGGATTAATGCTGTAACTTTGTCATCTAAATATGACACTCTTTTTTTGTAATGATTTCTATAAATTATGACAATAGCTCTTGTTAATATTCCGGATTTATGGTGAATTGATTTATGTTAACAAGCATTATATGTATATATGTGACTATCTTAGACTAAAGATGTCATCGATTAAGTTAATTTACAATTTATATTATCAAAGTCATGATTTAAAGACATAAAACTAGTGGAAGCATCCACATGGATAAGTAACGAAATCTTTATTCAACTGTGTAATGCATTGTGTAATATCAAAACAATATCTATCCAGAAACTTTCATATCATGAAAAAAAAAGGAAAATGAAAAGAAAATTAAAAAAGAAACTTGCATATGTATATACATGTACACCGGTATTAAGATTTACATAAAATGATCACTTATCAAACTTTAGGAAAGGATAAAATTGGTTGATTGAGCATAAACTAAATTCAAATTTGTAAAAGAAGATAAATTGGGGATTGATTAATGATAAATTAGGGCGATAAATTTGGAAATTCAAATTTGGAAAATAAGATAAATTAGGGATGTATTAATGATACATTAGGGAGATAAATTTGAGATTTAAAGTGTTACAATATAATAAGGTGTCTTGATAACAATAAAATTGCGTTTAAAAAGGGAATTGTAATAATCATCAATTTATATTTTAGATAGGCATCCATTTATTATTTTTTATTATTAGGCGTAAAGAAAGGATATATAATATTTGATTAAATGAATATATATTTATTATTCAATATATGTACATAATCTCTCTCTGATTTTTATCTTAAATTTCAATATAAAAAAACCCGATTTTCTAAATTCTAAATAAGGCACCTGATTTAGAAATTTAAAATCTAAATGGAATCCTCTCTATAGTTTTCCCTGCCAATTATGTGCACTTATTGGATCAAAACTATTGTAGCCGCGCTAGAACCTTGAAGCCCATTTCGAACTTAGGCTTGGGCTCGGCTTGTAACTGTTTTAAACTGGGTCGTGGCTCAATTTTCACAAAGTAGAAATTGCACTGTATACTTCTAAGTTGTCGTTTTTTCCATTTTATTTTATGTTGTTTTAAATTCTAAAAGTATTGTTTATACTGTCTGTTTCTCTCCTCCTCTCTAGATTTATCATTAGTGAATTCATTGTACTTTCACAAAGCCCTAATTCTCACTTTGTACATATCAATTATAACCTTCTTGTGATTGCAACTGCATATCTTCTATTTCTAATCACTGAAACTCTTCATGCTTCATCGATTTGTTTAGGAGTGACGAACTGAAATTAGGGTAGAAAGGTAATTACAAAATCCACGGCCGTTGAACTACATACATTGTTTGATGCCTTCTTCGGTGGCAATGGTTTATATTTGTGTAGATTGGCGACCATGTCAACAAATATTTCATTAAGTTTGTCCAATTTGAAGTTTTAATTTTCAGCAACAGTAAATTATTCATGTAGTGTGAATTCAAATTTCATACATTAATGATTTCAATCATTAATATAATAACAAGAGGCTCTTTGTTTTTGCGTTTCTATATACATCAATGTTTATGTAGAATTTTAGTTTAGAGGTAGAAATTTTAATTCGTTTTCTTTCCCATTCTACATGAAATTTTATATGCTTGTATATATCTGTAATGTATGTAAAAATTTGAGTTATGCGCGTTAAAAGGTTCGTTATGTACGTAACAAGTTATGTTGTATTTGTAACAAGGTGTGTTGCATGTGTAGCAAGCCATGTTATGTGTAAAATTAAATGTGTTAGCATACAAGTATTTATGTTACATGCTAAAAATTTATGTTATATGAATTAAAACGTATAACATACTCTACTCTCAATGTTTTGGGGGTTAAATTTTTAAGGTTATGTTATGTGTACAACAATATATGTTCCGTGCGTAACAAATCTTGTCATTTGTGCAACAAACTATGTTATGTGTATAACATTTCATGTTACAAGAATTACATTGTATAACAGACCATGTTACATGAATTAAAACGTGTGACAATTTCTATTATGTGAACTTAAAAATAAAAAAGAAACAAAGAGAGAGAGAGAGAGAGAGAGAGGGAGGGAGGGAGAACAAAAAGAAAATAAAAAAAGTAAAAAGAAAGATAAAAAATTAAAAAAAAAAAAGGTGGAATTCTTCCATCTTCATTTGAGGCATGTTGTTGCCCATATCATAGTTGACTGTAACCTCTTCACTCTTTCAGTTGATATTTAGGACGGAAGAAATTATCTCAAGCAATCCAACATATGTTCATTTTTCCTAGAAAAGAATTCCAATCATCTCAGATTTGTAGTTCATGAATATATTAATGTACTCCATAACTGAAAAATTATATTATTAGAGTAATAACATAGCTTGTTTTATGAATAACATAGTCTGTTAACTGAATAACAAGTTATTACATGCATTCTAGTAGTATAACATAGGTTGTTAGAAGAATAACATGTCTTGTCACATAAATAACAGAACTTCTTAAGTAACATAACTTGTTAGATGAATAACACCTGCTGCTACATGTATTCCAGAAAGTATTGCACTTTCAGTTAATGGTTTGTTGTGACTTATTGTTAATTAGTATAAAATATGTTGTTACATGTATAACATAGGATTTTGATATAATTTTGGATTATAAGCAACTAACAATGCATGTTGTGCATGTAACAATATCTGTTATCTGAATAAGGACATATGTTACATTTATTGATGGTAACATATCATATTAGACAAATAACATACAATGTTACATTATATTTTTATGTTCTATATTAACTTATAAATGTAACATGCCATGTTTTGTGAATAGCATATGTTGTACTAAGAATAACATAGTTTGTTTAGCTGTAGAATATTTTTTAATCAATAACAGATGTTATTATATCACTAATAACATGAATAATATATCATTCTATAGAAATTTTTAAGCATTTTCAAAATCAAAAAAATTGCAGGAGATATGTTGAAGGAACATTTACCTGAGGAATGTAAATTGTGTTTTTGATGCAAAACATAGAGATCGGAACATTGATACCTCAAAAGCTGAAATTCTGATAAAATAGCAAAATAGATCAATGAACATGAGATCCAATCTGGTAATATACAAGTTAAATGTAAAATTGTTACTGAAATTTTTATTGTACAATTGTTTCTCATTGTATTTGAATTTTTTTAATGAATCTATGCAATTTGATGAAGCTAATAATGATGAGTATGTTCTTCACTGTGATTAAATTCTCATATGTAATTTTGATTTGTATGAATTGTGATATGCAATCGGATCTGTCAATTGGTATGGACGTATTTGGGCTGAAGGTCGATTAGAGTTTAATTTGCCTTTATTATTTTTTAATTGGGTGTTATTTTAAGTTGGTAGTATTTTTGCAATAACTAAATGTTTGACAGTAAGTTTGGAACTTACATAAAAAACCCAGGTAATTGTAAAACTTCCCCTTTGCAATTTATAGGTGTATTTTACAACCCCCAATTGAATCAAATCCCATGTGCAATTTTTAGGTGTATTTTACGAAGGTACTTTCTAGCTCCATACATCCGATGCCATTATGGTGCCAAACAACTATAATCATGTGGCTTCTTTCACACAGCTGGCGCTAGATCAAAATTAATATTTTACAACCCCTAATGAACCAAACCCTAACTACCTTTATACCCGTCTCAACCTTTGCCACACCCGTTAGCACCTCTCATCCATTCCCCATCCTTATTGCCATTCGACCATTGCATCATCGTTGTCTAGTTTCAGCCAGATGGAACTCCTTATTTTTTGGGCAAATTTGATATTTCAGCTTCTAAGTCACAAATCTAGGTTTCTTAGGTTAAGTGTGGGTGTTTGATTCTCATTATGGGAGTCAAATTATAATAAGAAAATTATAATGAGGTAAAACCAATTGTGAAAATTTAATGGAAGTTTGAAATATATTGTTATAATCGAGCAGTTGTCAATTAATCGGTGGTAAGTGCAAATATAATATGATGGTAAAATAAGAATATTTGAAAATTGTGACTCATTGGTTCAATGCCCATCTCTTTCGATCTCGCCACCAACTAGATTTGTCTCATTCGATCTGTTATTTGTGACCTAATCATTAAACCCACTTCGCTCTGTTCTGTGTGTGACTATTGAACAACGAAGATGATGATGAATTGGGATGGTGAATTGTGGGTTGTGATTTGGGTTCTAGATTAAAGAAAAAAAGACAATGCATGAGAGATTGGGGTTGTGGTTAGGGTTACAGGTCGAAGAAGAAGAAGATTATGAGAAAGATAAGGGCCCGTTTAGTTAGATTTATAAAGTCAATTTATAAAGAGAATTTATAAAGAGTGAAAATAAGTGGTGAAGATTTAATTAACGTTTAAAAGGTGTGATAATTGTTGAGTAGTTGTCAAATCAATGGTATGTGAATTTATAAATGAAAAAAATAAACTATGTCAAACGAGCTCTATGTTCACTTGCTGGTGGATGTTGCATCGTGGTGGTGATGATGTGACCAATGACTGTGACGATGAACTGCGACAAAGATGAGTTGTCACTTGCCAGTGGTTGTGGCGGCGTGGTGGTGGTGATGTTAACAATAACTATGACGATGAGCTGTGACTTTCCGGAGTTGTGACTTGCCGTTGTTTAGGTGACTCTGATAATAGTTGTAATAGCGTGGTGGTGGTGTTGTGACCGAACTGTGACCTAGACCTCCTGACTATGATCTAGTTAATTTTTTATGACAAGTGTATGTGTTTTATTTGTATTTGTGTATCGTCCCCAAATTTTATATGGTAGTATGTGTATGGAAATTGAAAAATAGGTATCCATTACAATTATAGAAAAATCCGACTATAGCCAATTAATTATTCAAAGTATTAAAAATACACATTTTATAACCTTTTTATTTTCAGTAGTAAAACCATTTTCTTTTTCAATAGAAGGGGGGACACAGAGGGATAGGAAGGGAAAATATAATAATAAAATGATGTAAAATTTCCACGTGTAGAGTTGGAAATAAAATTCCTTGACATTGGAAATTAAAGTTTCTGGCCAGTTTCCTGGAAATTAATCAAATTTTGTGTAGTTTGCAAAATGATTTGAAAGGTTTTAGCTCACTCGAATTTTCCTTCAAACTTCCACAACTTTTAATTTTTCCACATTAATTATTTGAGCAAAATCTTTCACTCAAAGGCTAAAATTATGTTAATTTTCATCCGGTTTGTCTCCAGTTGCAACTATCTCCACAACTTATAATAATCAGGACACGTCTGATACGGTAATATTTTGATCAATTATAAAAAGTTGAATAGAAAATTTAATACCAACTAGAATTTACCCAGTTATCTCATTGGTGAATAGTACAGCACGATGAACTTCGTGTTTAATGGGAAATGGTAAGTTTTGGAGGTGACAGATCAAAATCGTGTATTCCAATAATTGAAGGTGAAGTTGGTCTTCAGATTATTGGAAAATCTGCGCAAGATAGGTGCACTGTTGCTTTCTTGCATTGCCTGCATGCATGCATATATTTCATCATGGCTGCTATGACATTTTCAAACACCACACGGAATAATCGCAACCAGAACAAACCCTTATATGTTTATTATTAAATTATTTGATATTTGGTCAATGTAAAGTTTTTCCCTTTATAAAGATATGATTATCAGACACAGAATATATAATTTAGGATTGTGTTCCTCAAGTATAAAACCAGTCATTTTCATCCTTTTTTCAAGTCTAAATTAAGATTGATATCTTTCTAGCTTTTTGGTGGTCGAATTGATGAGTGCACGAATTAATCGTCCTACTATATATGTGGAAGAACCGAGCCCAACAGTTTCCACAAATGATCGCGATGCCGATAATAATAATCAGACAACCTAGCTTAGAAACATCTTTTTCATAAAATTGATCATACACAGATCACCTTTGAATTTTTCATATACGATATATATCTGCATGTGGCTTTTCCAGAAGGGCATTTAATTATATGTAAAAGTGTTGCTAATTTGACTCCAAAAGTATATATAATTATTTCACTGAATTTTACTGTGTTCTTACTTGAAAATGATCTGCAGTTTATGTCCCTCTCAGCAGTCAAATTTCAAAGGTCCGTGAGCTTTAGGTAAAACTTTATTGATGACTCATCAATCAAGTCTAAGATGACTTTTTGAATTTGATTTTGAATTATAATTTTATTATTTCATGTTCAAAGAATTTGAATGTTCGCTCTCTTTTCCTTTATTTCACATTGAATATTCCTGACCATATATATTATAATATAGTGATTTCTTTAGTTACTAATTTCCAAGGTGGTCTTTATATATTTAATAGATAATTATAGTCAATGCATTTTATATTAGTAGTCAGATGCTAATAGTTTTCTGGCATTTCCTTTTCAACATGTCCTTGTAGTCTTTGTTTATTTTGCTCTATCTTTACAGCCCCTTGACGGAAGGAAAAGTCAATGGAAATGCATATTCTATAATCTATTGCTATGCTAGGTTTTAAAAAGTCTAAGTCATGAAAAAACATTGAGGTCGAGTATTGAGTTTAGTCAAGCGCATCTAAGTATACTAATTAATACGAGATAAAAGAGAGATTAATGTGTGATAATGGTTGAAGACCAAACGTCTAGTATATATAAGACTGTTTAAGTATCATCTAGACGAGATTTTTAAAATACGGGAATGACAAAATTGGAGGCTCTTCTATTTTTCTATTTCTCATTCCTAAAGGTCTTTAAGGCATGCACAACAGTCATTTAATTATACGCACAAACGTGTCAACTGCTCTCTTATAAGATTTGACATTAATGTTTACTGACATTAGTTTCAACTTATATATGTATTGCTCTCATTTTTCACCAAAACTTGTGTGGAAATAATGTCCATCAACTTTGAACATTCTAAGATTCTACGAAGTCGAAGTAGGTGCATGCTAGCTTGCTGTTTTGTTTCTCGCAATGAGAAAAGTGTAAAAAAAATAAATATATATATATATAGATATATTTTTGTAATATTTTGTGGAAATTCATGATATGGGATTAATAAAAATAATTATGTTCCAAGAGTTAGGTGAAAAGCTCTTCATGATGCGTTGCCTTTTGGTAGGCTCAATGAAAACTTGTGGGAAGTTTAATTAACTATACTATATACAAAATACAACCAAATTAAATAAACTGATATATCAGCTAGTGATATTTAGTTGGGGAGAATTTATAACATTAGGCATGCTTTAATTATAATCATATTAACACCTCTGTTGATTTTCCTAAATTTTGTTAGGAAATTGGGCATATATCGCCAATACATAGTTAAATTAAAATCAAGTATAACTGGAAATAAAATGAACACAGAAACCCTCAATATCAGGTTGGGTAAAAATCCATAGAAGTGTAGAAGGATTCCACTATAATAAGAGAATTACAATCTTCCAAGGGCGTAGCCGGCCGGGGCCATAGTGACCCCCCAAATTGGCCAAAAAAAAAGAGAGAATTTTCTAAAAAAATGTCCACTTTTTATATGTCATTTCCAAACATAGACTTTAACTTTTTCGAAAATGTCCTTTTGCCATTTTTTGGACAAAAATACCCCCAACATTAACTTTATATAATCAAATATCAAACTTTATAGAATGACTTTCAACTGTATAACTTAACAGTTCAACTGTATAAAACGATGTATGATGTCGTGTAACTGTCTAGATTTACTAAATCTAACTGCATAGACTGTTAATTTAAACATTTGAAATATATAGCTAGGCACTTACAAATGTCTAGAATAAGTGGATAGGGATAAAAAACAGCATTTTACTCAAAAATTGGCCTTTTTTGTCCAAGTTATGAAAAGTAGACATTTTTTACCTTACCGTGTTAAATTTGGTTATTTTTGGAAATTCCCCCAACAAAAAAATTTCTGTTGTAAAGCTAAAACAGAAAAAAATTATATAAAGGGTTTAGCCGTGTACTATAGGGTACAACCCTGCAATGGCGCCTAACTCCACCATTGCAGTCTTTTTTCTTATGTATGACAAGGAGACAACGGTATTTAATCTCTCTTGTAATAAGAGAAACTAAACTAGAAAACACGTCAGAGAAATTATTTCTTCTCTAATAATTTTATCTATCTCTCTACTATAGTAGTATCACTCAAAGCTCACAAGTCTCTTCCGATCTTAATGATCGCTCAAAATGGGATGGTTACATATAGAACTATTTATTGATAAGGAAATTTCACTGCCTTGCATTAAATGCCCAGCATAAAATTTCAACCAGCAGCAACAATTTCACACTTTGCATGCTGAGTTGTTTCTAAAGTTTTTTTTTTTAAGATTGAGTTGTTTCTAAAGTTAGTAAACGATTTCCCATGAAGTTTTCCATTTCCACGGAGAACTTTTTCCGCCACTATATCTGCCCAAGTAATATCACATTTTAATTTCCACCCGCCCTTGAGTGCATTAAATTTCACCTCAGTTTTTCTACAATGAATAGTAAAATGCACTATTCATCTTTTGTATTGTTGGGTAAAAGCCAAAATTAAATGGCTTAATTAATTATACCTTTCACAAATTTATATATGCACAAAATTGATTTTGTATGAAATATATAGCTAAGAAAATTCTATGAAATTCAGTAGTGTGGAAACATGGTTATATAGTGTCAAACTCTTGAAGTATTGAGTCATATGCATGCATATATATCATTTTGTTGCATTATGTTTTTAAAGTTTCATTCATGACTGCTACTCATCATCTGGATTATATTCTAGTTAAGACAAGTTTCCTTGACATTTCCAACTATCAAAATATGCGAAAGTTGAAAGTTGAATAATCGTCTAAAGCATATGAAAATGATATATGTACATTTATATATATTTAAATATTTTAATTAGTATATATCTGAAAATTTAAGAAAATGCGTGATTAGAAAAAGTCCCAAACTCAACATTTGTCAACTGTTGCAGGTGCTCATGATTCAGAAAATTCTCTGAGGGTTTGATTTCTTTTTGTTTTAGGAGTACTTTCAGTTTTGGGAAATTAGGTAAAATATATGTTGAAAATAAAACTTGTGGGATTCCCCAAAAAAAAAAAAAAAAAAAAAAAAAAAAAAAAAAAAAAACCTATACAATATGAACCCTTGATTTAATTCACACGAGTCTAGTCGATTATTAAATATTTGACAGGTGATGTAGGTATACATGGTGGAAATGTCTTAAAAGACCTCGAATATTGTTGTGGCATGAGTATAAATATGTCAACTTATACATTATGCTCTTTGCTATATGTGGATATAACTCTCATTCAGAGAGAAAAGATGCAAAATTTTTCAACTTCCGGTTTGATCACTTGCAAAACCTTGCTGCCACCAGTAGCTAGGTATATAGAGTAGTATTATTTGTTTTAGATTCTTCGTGTGCAATCTTTTGTGGAATAGTTTGCCTTTAATCATTAACTGTCAATTGATGATTTTACTGTTTAATTATTATTGCAGTGTGGCAGTACAAGAAAATGGAAGAGGTATATATATATGATGCAGTTCTTTTGTCTGAACAGTTTTTCTGAGTAAATTTGGACACAATTTGTAGTTACTGAGCAATTTAATTATGTGATTCATGCAGTGTCTTGTTATCGTACAAAAGTTGATCGCAATGTGAATTTGGAGAGGCTCCAATATAACTATTTGTTTCCTGAGGTAATTATACATATCTATGTTGTTTCTTGAAGTTAATTTCTTAGAATTTGACCAAGGCAATCTAATGATTTTGAGTTTCACTTCTATCAGTATATATAATATTTGGTTCATACGCGTCATAAATCATTGTCTTGTGTATTTTTGATTGCCAGATCTCCACGCGGGAGCTTCAACACCTTAAGAAATATCCAAATGCTAAAGTCATAAGCCTCGGAATTGGTGATACCACAGAACCAATACCAGATATCGTATCATTGAGCATGGCTGACGTAAGTTTTCTTAATATCTCAATCCTGCTCCGGACACGTTAATCAGCTCGCCGGACTCTAATTCACAAGGTGCCCGGGAGGGGGATGCATGTATCTTTTTATGTTTCCGGCCAACATATTAACGTGTCCGACAGCAGACAGTGTTATATATACTTTAGATGATTGGTTTCCTTGAGTTACAAGGCATCAATTTGTCAGAAGAACTGATTTTGCAAACTGTTTCTACGGTATGCTAACGCTATAACTTGCAGTATGCACGCGGCCTTTCGACAGCTCAAGGTTATAAAGGTTATGGAGCTGAACAAGGGAACAAGGTAACGCTAATAATTAACTGCTCTTGATATTGACGCAGTGAATAAAACCTTGTCAACCCTAGAGGTAAAAAGAGAGAAGCAAGAAAAATCGAAACAAAGAGTATGTTACTCACAAATGTTCACCCACCCACTGGTGGGTGAACTTACACCGCCCCCCATGTAGGCGGGGCGTTGTAAGTTCACCCACCGGTCAGTCGGTCGGTGGGTGGGCTGGAAAGAAAGAGACCCTCCAGTGGACAGACTTTTACCCAAGATCCTATTTAGAACCTCAAAACGAATGACCCGTCATATTAAGTAATAGTTCGGAATGATCTCTGAAAAGTTAAAACAAGATTTTGCTACTAATAAACCGTTTTGAAACCAATTTTCATAATTTCTTCAAGTACTTTCTCTGACTA
>CAVNYN010212880.1:0-64410 GCA_963692815.1 Nyctanthes arbor-tristis
AAAATGTTTGTACAAAGCCCTTTCTACACACTCATGTGTCCATGTGATAGCCACATATTTAATAAGTGATGCTATACATGAAGAAATGGGACGTAGGATCTCGTCGCTTGGATGTGTAGAAAATTTGTGTACAAAATTTTGTACACGTAGGTTGTGGCAGAATTCTAATTCAAAATGGTCGTCTCACGGGGAGAAAGCCTCTAATGGTCCACACTTATCTTTCCATTGTAGGCAACTGCAACTTTCCCAATTTTCCCAAGTAGTATATAACAGAAATTTTTCTAGAGGGAACTGCTAATTTTCTTATAAAACTAATTTCATGATGTGGTTCAATAAAAAATTAACATTTGATCTCCTATTGTCACATATCCTCGCCCAATTTCGTTACATCATGAGGTTACGGAATAAGCCACTGGTTCTAGAACAAGAGTAAGTATATGAGCATATGAATCTTGTGTCATAAAAGAAATTCATAATGATATGTCGTTTACAACAAATTTGCTACATCATTAGCAAGAATGGTTGAGAAAAATCAAGAAGGAAAGAAAGAATGTATTCTTTGAACTCGAAATTATTCTTATTACAGAATCATAAAGAAAAGTGAGAGTGGACGAATGTGTTTTATAAAAACTTTATTTCATGTCATGATCCCTAGTGGATTTTTCCCAACCTAGAGAGAGCCAAAATATGCATCTTGTATCAACACCTACTCATATTTGGCCAAGCAATAAGAACTGATGAAAGTTGAGTAGTCTCTCTCATTGAAGTAGCCAAACAGGGCCTTTTGGTCCTCTCATTTTACCCCCTAAATTTGCAATTAAAAATCACATGGGACCATTTCTTGCTTCAGCTTCGTTAGATTAAATAAATTATATAATTTGAAACCCCTACCCTCACAACCCCCCCCCCCCTTCCCCCAAAAAATAAAAAAATAAATAAATTCTCTCGACTCCTGTCCCTTTTTTCTAACAGTTTAAATGTTTAGATTACATGCTCATTGGTGAGATTATTTTGTTAACTTTTCTATTTTTTTGGTTAAATGTTTAGAATATCTATATTATGAATTGACTCTCATGAATATGACAGTGAAAACATAGTTGTGTGTGCATAATTTTATTTGACATTCATTAATAATTGATTAGATTTTTAATACAGTAATATTATTTATCTAGACTATAAAACTTTAGCAGCACTATATTGGTGAATGTGTGTAAATGCATAAATACATGAGGGCGTTAATTTATTCAAGAGCGAATAAGGAAATGACAACTAGTCTTCAGTCTAGATAAATAACATTATTCTTTTTAATTTGTCCCTCTGCACAAATGCTGCACATCTTTTCAGCCCTTTTTTCTTTTCTTTTTTGCCTTCCCCATTTTTGACATATGAAAAAGATATGGGCGGGCAACAAAACTTCCTAAAAACTAAAAAATAAGCATTAGATTTCTATAAACTAGTTTTTTTTTTTTTTAATGTGCCTATATAAGCTGATTTTAATCTATACTTCCGTTCGCTACAAAATAAAAGTTGATTCTTAATATTTTATTAATCACTTGCTATTGGTCTAATGTTCTTTGAAATGTTGAACTTTATATTTCTATAGGCACATAAGTAAGCCGTAGCTTTAGGTTAGATGTGCTATCAACCAAGTAACTATCTAACAAAATGTTGAATTGTTTTCATCATTAAAGACGAGCAGTATAATAATAATGTCTCTTTTTTCAGATGAAAAAATTAACTTACTACAGGAAGTTCGGAACACATGCTTTTTGACAGGTAAAATCCAACATGTTTTTTATATTGGGTAATATTATTAGGTGGAGAAAATGTACATTAGGAGACCAATGGTAGGCATTGTCTCTTTTCACCAATTATTTGTTCAATTTATTCTCATGAACTGCATGTTAAAATAGTTAAGACTATTCTCTCTTAAAAAATTAAAAGCAGTTTTTTTTGCCTCAATTAAAAACAGTTTTATGTGTTTAATTAGTAAATTTAAAGGGAAATAAAAAACTGCATATAAAAGAATCTAACTTCGTGTGAGTGTACAAGGGAAACTTTTCATGTTCCGCTTTTAGGTTTTTCAAGCATTTATTTTTATAAAATTCTAACTTTAATCTTTTCAAATATTTAAATTTTTATGTTATTTCATTTTTCTTATTATAAAACTTACATATATAAAATATAACTTTTATTTATTTTTTATTAATTAAAATTGAGAAATCGAATTGTTGCACATTGTTGGACATGATATAAATTAAATTTATTTTATATTTAAATTGTGTAAATATAATTTTTATTTATATTTATATTTTGAACTTTTGAAATTTAACGTTGGTACATTAAAGATGATAAAGCAATTGAGTAGTGAAATTATGCATAAGAATTAATGTAAACTAAAAATTAACTTTACATATGTTCAAATAAAATATCAAAAATAAATTATACAATATGGTAATATAATTTAACATCGTTAAAGTATGTATCCTTTTAAGTAGTTAGTATATATCAGTACAACAATAAACACTTAAATATTGTTTGTAAAACAAACACCTCTTTTGCAGTTCGAACTAGTTGTACAGTAATTAGAAGCTCACATTCACCATAGCAAACGATTATTCTTCATCTAATTCTTTTGGCAATTGCTTATTTATTCACTATAGCAAGCATTTATTCTTCATCCAGCACAAACATTCCAAACTAAGGCTAAATTATTTAAGATTAGCTGACTAAGGTTAATATAACAAACATACAACTCATTTATAAACCAAATGGTTTGGTTTATAAACAGTGATATGACATTGTTTCATTGGATGGTTTAAAAAAAATCCAAAAGTACATTTGACCAGCCATCACTTTGTACCTTTTCAAAAGCCGTCCAATAAAATGATGACACGTATCACTTTGGTTTCTGTTTTTGATGTTTGTCGGGGGACGAGAATGATCCCTCCCCTGGATTTGTTTTGTTATTTCCTTTCATGATGAAATAAAATTTCTTTATTTAAAAAAAAAGGTTGCCAAACACAATAATCTTATGATCTTAACATTTGAAAAAACTCAAAAGAACAAGCTAATAATTAAGTTGCAATTATCCCGTAAAGATATATATGGGCTCTGTTTGGAATTATTGTTGGATGCTTAACTTCTATTTTCTTGAAAAGCACAACTGATGAAAGGGTTTGGTAAATTATAGAAAAAATAATTATTGGAGAAGTAATATCTACGAGATATTTTGATAGGCAACGAAAACGTAGCTTCTTAGTTTCTTCTTCTAGCTTTTCCAATTTTTAACCATTAAATTGCCGAATTTAACCCATGTAATTAATTTTTTTAAAACATTTTGATATATTAGACAAAGATAGAGAAAATTGAAAAACCATTTTATCCAAAAATCTATTTTATTTAATTTTTTTCATTGAATCATAATTTATTTGATTGTACGCTATTTATGTTTATTTTCTTTTTCGTGTATTTTTATTAATTAGTTAATTTCAAATAATTTTTTTCTACCAAAAAGAACTTTCAAATAAATTTTCACTTTCAGATTACTTTGCAATTTTTTGTAATTTTTTATGAAATATTACATATTATTCATAATAAAAGAAAAAAATAAGGATACCATATAATAATAAATAAATATTTAAATCGTGTACTTTTTAGTAAATATAAACCGGTATAATAATGAAACAGTTAAATTTACAAACACTTAAAAGCTGCTTTTGGATTGTACAACAATTTCTGCAAAAAAGTTTATGAAACACTAAACTGATTCTTCTCATAGCAGTTTTTTTATCCAGCACGGTAAAAGCTCTGACTCCAGCAATACCAAACTAAGCCATATTGTGTTTGATCTACCCAAGTTGGCTCATTAAACCTATAAGTTCGTTGGAAAATCGGACAATTATTGAAAAAGAATTCATATACGCGCTCTTCTCCTGCTCATATAAAAGGTTAGGCATGGGCATTATTTACACAACATAGATACGTGCACAATTTTAATTATTTTTTATCAGTAACTGGTTTTACCCCCACCACAAGTTCAGCTTTTTTACTTCAGAAACCACATTGATGAAATCCAGAGACATTTCAAGATTTTAGCACATCTATCATATATGAGAGATAAAATGCTTGTCGTTTCAAGCATGATCCTCCATTGATGCATTAACAAGAAAAACGTGGAGGTCTAAGTCAAGTGTGCTATGATCGCCTCTCAAGACATCCCCGTACGAGCATTACAGAGTAAAATAAAATGTTGTACAAAAGTGAGATATGATACATGATTATACAATAGTGCAGGTAGATTTTCATTTCATTAGATGGTGGAAAGTTGACAGCACAACCATAGGTAGTGTACGATGAGGGAGGGTCACCCCAAGAAAAGATTTGTATTCTAGTCCCAATTAAAATCTTGTTTGATTCTCTTTATAAAAACACGTTATAATTCCACATACTACTGATTTGACAACTGTTCATTTATAATTACAAATTTCAAACTTTTATTAAATATACAACACTCATTTCACCTCATTATAATTTTTCATTATAATTCAATTTGAATAAAGAGAGTCAAACAACCACTAAGTTGCTTCAGACAGTGAAATGGAATGCCTTCAAAAATTTGAAACTTCATTTTGTGACACATTAATGATTTGATAATTTTCTTTGATTGATAGAACCATGTCAAGTGAACTAGTTTGTGAGGATGTTTGGAGAAATGTGTACAATTAGTTGTAAAGATTGAAAATATATATGAAATGAAATATCAAGAGGTGAATACCTTCATGGTGATCAGGGTTTAAGAATCCGCATACTGTCGATCTATGTATTCAGCATTTATAATTAGATGTATAAGTAGCATTTTTCGATTGCAATAAATCAATCAGATGAACAAATCATCACATATAGGAAGTTAAAAACAACCTAATTCGATATTAATGACAAACTATCTTATAGAATATATATATTAAAAGTTGGGAACGGAAAAATTATCCATTTTCCGCCAAACACAATAAATATATCTCACAAGAACAACGCTTATAGTCAAAGAATATATTGAGTTAATCCTTGGTTGAATTATTTGAAGTTGAACTAGTTACGACAAAAGACGTACATTATCTCTTTTTTTCCCCCTTCAGTTATCTCAGTGTTAATGGTATAGCCACCAATGTATTATCACCTGACAAGATGAAGGGCAATTCAAATTTTGTCCGATATATTGCCAAGCAAACCATTCTTCCATTATTATTCCAAACCACCACTATATATGGCTGACTTTTCATGTTGTCCATTAAGCACACAATTTTATTTTACTAACGTTTCAGTCACATGAGATGATGAAACATGCTAAGACAACGATAGCAAAGTTTTTTCACGCCGGTCTCATCTTGTTATTATCATAGCTAGTACTAGTACGTAACATATGTCATCTTAAAATTTAAATTCATGTTTTAGCTGACTACTGCATTTCAAATGCGACAAAATTCATTTACAACAGAGAAAGAGGGTAACGTAATCATATCAAACAAATAACTAGTCTCGAGCGTATGACTGAAACGGGTACTAGATGCTCTAATCATTAGAACAAGCAAAAGAGTTGGTCAAAAAAAGAAAGGTCTGGGAAACGTCAAAGAGGAAAATACGAATAGCCGTAACAGCTTCGACATTACACAAGGAATATTAGGATTTTCTTAAATTTACGTGTCCTATATACCATGTCATTATTCCCAATTTGGTCCAGTTTAATGTGGTTATGATCACTACCAAAAAGTTTGATCTAAAAAACAATTCAATTTTGCCAACCAAAGAGGAGAATAAATCTATGTCACAATCTTATGTTGCAATAATATTCTTCTTTTGCTTCAAATTCTGGACCTGTAGTTATGAAGTCTTTGAAATTTTTGATTAGTAGGTTCCGTCTTATCTTTCATTCAATGGATTTCGATATGGAATCCATCTTATAAAGGAAGCTATTCCCTTGCTATCAAAGGACAGTTTCATCTCAAAGCTTCCTTATATTCTATTCCAAATATATACTCTTAATGGTATTCCAATTCCATCGCCTCTTTTCGAAAGAACCTTGAAAAAGAAATGGAAATCAAAGAGAATAATCGTAGTCACAAATTCATCAAAAGATATGGGAAAGAAATAGATGGGGTTGTTTGGCATTTCTTTAACCACACATTAGACTGTTCACGTAAAGAAAACACATGTTGGCACACTCCTTTAACTGCAGTCAGTGTTCTAATGAGCTCATTTAAGAGATGTCTAAACGGTGCATATGCTTGAAGCATAGACTCCGTGCTCCTTACATTTGTATTGCGCATTGATCGCACTTTATATAGGTTTAAGTGCGCCTAGACTCAATGTTTGGTCTCAAAGTTTTTTAACGACAATATTTTTTAAAACACTAGATGCACTAAGTCTTGACAATTACTTTATATCGACTAACATACTAGATCTACTGTTCAGTGTCAATAGATGCATGTTGAGAGATCAACATTTTAAATAATGACTTAACTAATCACACACCTGGTGCATAATTATCAATAGTGAATACATGTCAAGTGTGTTATTATGATTTTGGTTTGTCTACATATCTTGTTGTGTTGCATTACTTCGGGTTTTGCAACTTCCATAACTTCTGTGACTTGGAATTCAATTTCAGAATTACGAAAATGATCTAGAACCGAACAGTTAGTCGTAAGGAGATTAAGGACTATTGTTTAGTTTTAAGCAATATATTGAACAATCCATCTTAACCTGGCTACCAAATAATGTCAGCAAATATTATCTTCCATAACCCTTCTTAATGTCATCTGCAACCTACCATCTATTCAATTCTGTGCTGATCTAGTAACACAAGGATTAGGGCATAATTAATAAGATTTCACCTTTTAATAATAAGATTTCACCTTTTAAAACATGGCCTGAGTTTCGAAGGACAGCAACTGTCCATAAAACGAGCAAAGTAAATTTCAAGACACAGAAAATTAAGATATATATACTGTAACTGAACAAGCACATAAAAAAAGGTTCATCTACTCTGGCAATCTTTATACACCAATTGGATGCAAAAAGGAGATCGTACACAACACGGGCTTAAGCATTGGTGATGGCCACATTGTGCCACTCAAAAAGAGAGATAATGTTTGCTATGGATTGCTTGTAGATTTGCATAACTTCTGCTGTTCCACATATTATGCCTTGCCCTTTCCAGCCTGGAGAGACTGAATTCTCTGTTGCACCTTGAAAATCTGCAGAGAGATTTTTTCTTAGTCCTTTTTTTAAAAAAAAAATTTATAATTATTTTTTAATTTTTCAACCTTTTATTTTAATTTACAAAAGCTAAGGGTATAATGGTAATTTGGTAGATAATTTAATGGAAAAGTTGACGGAAACCGTTCAAAGACCTTTTGTGGGACTTAATGAAAGGTTGAGGACCCAGTGAGTTAAAAAAAAGGTTAGGGACCCAGCCGATACTAACCCCAAAGGTTGGGGACGATATGTGAAATTAACCCAACCAAATACTAGTTTAAGCTAACTTTCTGGTTACAAGAAATAGGACAATGATATATGTAAACCTGTTTCCACTTTGTTGCTGTCCGATGTAAAACTTAAGGGCAAAAATTAATCATACAAGAAAAAAAAAAACAAAGATGGTAGAACCAAATGGAGTAGATAAGAGCTATACTAACAAACATAACTACATAAGTGATATCGGTAAGTACAACTACTAAAACTGTCATCGGTTATGTCTATAAACTTATGTGTAGTCCTCCAAAGGTAGTGTGAGGCAGTGCATTGCTAACTCCTCTGATGAAAGCATAAAGTTTGGTTGAGAGAGAACTTTTTAATGGTTTTTGAAGAATAAGGAGTGGAAAAGAGGAAAAGGTTATTGGGTTTAAGTGAAAAATAATAACATTGTTTGGGAAATGTATGGTTGAAAATATATGTGGAAAAATGAATTCCAAAAAACCAATGACAATCAAGCTCTTACACGCCTTTCAAAAAAAAAAAAAGCTCTTACACATGCATGTATAATCGCCAATGCCTTTGAGATGTCTAAATTATCTTCCTCAAAACCTTAAGAGCAACTGCAAGCTAAATATGCATTTCCTCTCTTTCCCTCCCCATTCCAATGACACTATTGCAACTAATGCTAAACATACATTTTTAATTATATATGGTATCACCAGTCACTGAACTTATGTATCCCAATTCGTTGTAATGGTTCTCCACAAATCAGCAGATAAGCTATTCTAGGAGGTCACACACAAGTCAATTTCACTGTGTTTTTTCCTATTATATCAAAATATTTTCAAATGAAAAGCTATTTTCATATTGATATTCCTTGTGGACCTTGTCAACAAGTAACGTCACTGATATTTGAACGTTGAAATGATTATTTCCATCATCATCATCTCTTGATGATAACAATATAATCTTCCCAATATGATATAAAGATATCGAATAACGAGTTACTTATAAACGGCAAGACATTGGATAAAACAGTTACTTGTAAGACATAACTTGGACATAGCTCTTGTAGCTTTAGCAAATATGCTCTGTAGAAAGCTCAGTTTCAAGAAGTGGAATATAAAGAGAAAGGAAAGAATACCAACCGCTTCTTTCTTGCTGTTTTGCTTTTCTTCTAAATCTTGTAGTGTGCCATCCAAACGCTTCCTGGTGCACAAGATTAGACATTTAAAGCCAGTGGTTAATGTAAAAGAAATAATGCATTGTTAATAATAAGATGAATGATCAAAATGCATAGAAGAGAATAACAAACTTTTAAGTACAGATGGTTAGCTATTGATAATTAGCTGACCTCAGGATATCATCGGAAAATTTGCAGTTTAGATGGTTAAAAGCAAGCAGTTTATAATCCAATGGTGTCAACACATCAATAACAGTATTGAATTACAAAACAATTTTAGACAACTTAAAGACAAAAAGGTAGAAAGGAAAGAGGATAAAGGTATTCTGAAGGGTAAATTTAAACAAAAGGAACATATAAGTGATCACATAAAACTCCAGATACTTCACAAAGACATAGACATGATCAGTCCCATGATAAAATAACCATTGGAACATAAGCTCGAAAGTTCAAAAGGTTGAAACTTTGCAGTGATGATATACAACAAGGTTAGCATATTAGGGGCGCAGGGCACAAACTTCAATTTTATTTGTAAGATCGGTTGGTGTTTTATCTTTTAATTTTAGTGGCAGCTATATCCTGACCCCAAATATTTCCAGATAAACTAGTCATCACCTATGTAATGTGTATACTCTTGATATTCCAAAACATTTTAAGTAGCAACGCGTTTGACCGGCTGAATAAAGTGAAGATACATGTATAGTTCGCCTTTAGATATTTATTTTTTTTTGGACTTAACTCTGACACCATTTGTAATGACCAAACCCCCACCATGCCTCCTCAGAGATTTGACCCAGCGGCATGACCAGCCCAATTAGTAACAAGGTTCCAGATAAATCTCCCATTAATGGGAGGCCTAGAGTTCAAATCCTGGAATAGTCAAAATCTCTTTGGGGTTCAACCTCCAGAAGATATGTTAGCCGTTAACAGTCTGGAAGAGGTTTGCGTGGTCAAGCTGCCGGGATATAGAGGCCAAATCCCGGAGGAGGGATGGCAGGGATCAGGTCTTTACATACTTGGTGCCCGTGGGACTGATAAGAACGTTGGAAAATTTTGGCAATAGCAACTCATTTCAGGTATTTGACACTTGAATTCTAGAAGTCACAGTTTTTGCCCATCCCCACCACTTGCAAGAGATATCGCATAGCAAAGGCACTAGGGAACAATGCCTCCCTACGTGCATATTCATAAACAATATTTTTCTTCAAAATATCTTAAATGAGATTTTTTTTTTTTTAATATAAGAAAAACCAAAAGAAAGAATAAGACAGGTCAAAACATTTTGCAATGTATTTCTAAGATGTGTTTGGTCGCGTATGTCAGTACAAAACAACACTATAATAAGACTGTAAGTTTTTTAGAAGGTAGTTCAAAAAGTTGCTCATTGGTCAAATTGAATAACTTTACTATCAAATTGAATAACTTTCCTAGATGAAAATTTTTGAGATCAGCGTGGATGATCTGGTTTCTACAATCATAAGAATGGAAGTGTATGATTTGGTTTCTAGTCTAGAAACCAAATCATGGGGCAAGAACATTAAATCAGACAGGTTTGCTTAAACCAATTTGCCACCATGTGATTGCTATACGAAAGCTTTACAGTTAGATAGAAAAAAGTAGAGACTGTCTGTGGTTGATTTTATTTCAATTACACCTACAAGCTACAATTCCATGCAAATAAACATGAAATGACTTCCAAGGCAACTGCATTAACTCAGTGAAATAACGTGCACAAAGATATAAAAAGTAAATACTCCCACAAATAGATAAGATACTTCAGAAATGAGCACAATCAAAGTGGAAAGTCTTGTAACCAGGTAAAAGGGCAACGCCAAGTCCCGTAGGTATAATTTAAATTAAAGGAAAAGTATAAACAATAATCAAATCAAGGAAGTCGAAGAGGACATACAATTCGGCAGAAATATATTCAATTCGCTTGCGAACATTGGCATTTGCCTCGGCCAAGTCCTGTTTGACTAGCACTGGACCAATTAACTTGAAAACATTTGCATCGTCATTCAACAGATCCAATTCCTTCAAATGCAATTGCCAAATGACCAAATTAAACACATTAAACCAACAAAATCGAAATAATATGCCCAGAAATGGGAACAAGGAAGGACCTTTAGCACGAGCTCGTTTTCTCCAAGCTGAATAGTGTACTTCTTTCGGACTTGGTGATTCTTTGCTATATCTGCACGATTTGCAAACAAACAATCAATCAAACTTTAAGTATATTTATAAGACACAATCTATATCACATCCGGATAAAACACGCGAGTGTGTAGTACGAGTTAGGGTTTAAAGAATCAAAACATGCCTTTTTGAAGTTTGCTAAGATCGTTGGCTTTGTTCTCGAGGTCTCGCTGTAGGTCTTTAAGCACCGCCGATGAACCCATCGCTGAATCAGTTTTCCTCTTTCGCCTTCGCTACCAGATTTTCTCCGACGCTGTTTTAAGGAGAAAATCGCTGTTTTGCTCTGGAATATTTGCGCGAGTAATTTCGAATCGAAAAGGGGAAAGGGGGGAAATTACAATTTCTGAACGTGGATTATAATTTGTCACGCCCACATAATTTTATTAGTTTTATTTTTTCTAAAATGTCAACAAATAAAAATTAAACAGTAATTGTTTACCTTTTATAAAAGTAACTAATAAAATAATGTCACGTAATATATTATAATCTAATTAAATAAACTCTACAAATTTCGGTAAATATAGAAGTGACCCGACTTATATTTCAAGTTAGGGAAATTTAGTTAAATCAAGATGTCAACCCAAAAAAAAAAAAGGTTCATTTGAAAGGGTTTCAACTAATTTTGTTTGATGCTTTTTATCAAAATACATTATAATCTCACTTACCACTAATTTGACAACTACTCATTTATAATCATAAATTTCAAACTTTTATTAAATTTACACAACTTATTTTACATCTTTATAATTTCTCATTATAAATTAACTCTCATAAATTCAATCAAACATGTACAATTTGTGTAACTAGGGATCTAAAAGGTTATTATGTGTGAATAGGGATAACGGAGTTAAGAAAAAAATTAATAAGGGAATTACAATTCTACCCTTCTCTTTAGAAAATCTAACAATTACAGGTAATTACGCATTAATTCACGGTTAATTAAGATTAAATCCTAATTCCTAATTAAGAGTAATTAAGAGTAGAGTAGATCCCATTTAGAAGTGGTATAAGAGCCCTGGAAGGTAATTTATTTAGAAATTATAAATTAGAAGAAATTAATATGATAAAATTTATAAAAAATATATATAAAAGAAAACGTAATACAAAAAGGTTAGAAAATACAGAGGTCGGGTTCTGATCCCATATGTGCGGTACAAGTATGGCACCAGATGAGGAGGTGGAATGCCCTGCTGGATTCATGAAGCATTAAAAAAAAAAAAAAGAGAGATAAAGAAAGAAATTCAAAACTTGGGGAATCTTTTAGAGCACAGTTCTCGAAACCCCCTCCAAACCCAAACCTCCACTTCCTGCTCTCCCTACCTGACGACTCAAATTGACGTCCGGCGACCGAAATTCTCACGCCGGTGAAAACTTGGGCATGCTAACTCGAGCAGCCGCAAGATCCCAGGCTCAGATCTCCCCTGAAATCAAAAAATCTGAAATCAAAACTTTAGCAAAACAAAATCTGTAATCCAAAAGACCCCTAAAAAAACCCCTCAAATCTGAAAAAGGAAAACCCTGGCGAATTTTAGATCTTGCAAAATTTCAGATCTGCAATCAGCAAATTTTCAGATCGAAAAATGAGAAGAATGGGTCACTTTCTTGATCTTTCTAAGGTTTTTTTTTTTGTGCTGCCTTGTTTTACCTTCACCGGAGGACTTGCTGGAGATGGTGGAGACAAAGATTCGTGCTTCTCCGACGGGGAAATGAATGAACAAGGGCGAATGATTTCTGAATTCAATTTTTTTTTTTTTATAAATTTTGTTGGGCTGCTGTGTTTTGCCTTCTCCGGAGGATACGCCCGAATGGTGGAGAGTGGAAACAAGATTTTGTTGCTGCCGAGAAATGAATGAACAAGGGTGAATGATTTCTGAATTTTTTTTTCCTTATAAATTTTGCTGGGCTGCTGTGTTTTGCCTCCACCGGAGGACACGCCGGAATGGTAGAGAGTGGACACAAGATATTGGTGCTGCCGAGAAATCAATGAACAAGGGTGAATGATTTCTGAAATATATATTTTTTTTTTTAAATAAATTTTGTTGGGCTGCTGTGTTTTGCCTTCAGCGGACGACGCACCGGAATGGTGGAGGGTGGAGACCAGATATTGGTGCTACCGAGAAATGAATGAATTACAAGGGTGAATGATTTCTTAAATAATTTTTTTTTTTAATAAGTCAGAAAGTGAGGTGGATTAATTGCCAATGTGGCATGCCTTGTTGGCCATCCACCTCCTCAAATGGTACCATAGTGGTACCACATAGGTGGTGTTAAATCAAAATTGGAAAATACAGAGAAATATTTTAGAAATTTTAAACAAAAATATATGAAGAAATGGAAAAGAGAAAACCTAAGAGAATAATAATTGAGAGAGAATTAAAAGCTATACTAAATTACAAATTAATGTGATAGCAGAACAAATAGAAAAATTTATAGAAAACCCAACAGAAGAAAAATATATATATAAATTTCATAAATTAAAATTAGAAGAAATAAACATGAACTAAGCTATGATCTCATTAGGACAATCATCATCAACACCTATGGAACAACCACCACCTGAAACAAATCAAATTAATTAAGAAAAAGTTGCGAGCAATATAACAAGCAAAACAAATGCAGCAAATAGATCAGACGTTTATATGCCACAAAGACAATATCAGAAATACTCTCCAATCAAATTTTCACCACAACACCAAAAATATTATACAAGACCTAATAATAATTACCCTAGTCAATATACACCTTGGAGAAGTATGGACACCCAAATAAGTTCAGAAGGAAAACGGCTAGCCTAGGATGTGTACAAGATATAGACCTTGACTTAGAATTATGGGTAAAATTTATGGCAATGCTAGCATACACTAGAAAATTAACAGGAAGACAATTCCAATTAATGTTAGAAAATGCATTCATAGGAATTATAGTAAGATTGTAGGAAAATAGTAGTGAAGGACTTAAAATAATCATAAGAGGAAATGACAAAGATGAAATATAAACAATATTAAGTAGATATGAAGAAGTTTTAAGAAGAGAATATATACACTAGTAATAAATACTAATACAATAGAATATTCAACAAAGAGAAATATGTACTTACTTACTTGCTAATCTAATAATATGTTATGTGATATATGTTATTTTAAACAATTTGCCTGTGAATTTAGAGAATATTATGAGAAATCAAGATACACCGTTGCAAAATGAACTTATGAATTTATGAATTTAATATTTTTTAAGTTAGCCATTTATAGACTTTGAAACCTGTAATATGTATTAATGTAAAAACTTCTTGTATAAAAGAGGAGGCCTTCGTAGAACCTTTTGAATGCTGAAACAGATCAATAAAAATCTCTATTCAAAAATTCTCTATTTTCTGTTTTTCATATACTTACCTTAGTACTAAAAAAGAAGCACTTACAAAGGAAGATCATAACTAGAGAAGTAGCAAAGGAAGATCATAACTATTAAAGAAGAACATTACATAAAAAGGTATGGATAACTAATTACTTCATATAGATATATATATATATATATGTATGTATATAAAGCTATATTATAATTAATGTATGGGTTTATGAGTTATTTTTTATAAACCTATTTTTAAAATAATACACTGTAATGTAGGAAACGAAAACTGAGTTGTCTGAGATATTTTGAAGTGTTGTTGATTGCCCAGAAGTACCTATAGGCAAAATTAATTGCGATTATGGGAGTGGAAGTGCTTAAAAGGAACACAGAAAGCGAGGTGTCTGGCTATATCCAGTTTGTCTACCAACAATAACCTAAATATTTTTGGTCAAAAATCTTCTAAGAACAGATTTACAAAGAAGCGGGATGGGTTTAGTAAATTAAGAGACCGGATTTTACTCCAACTGAGTTGACGAAGAGAAATTTTAGGAATATTTTATCAAATATTAAGTAGAGAATTAAAAACATCTAGAGAACCTCCAAATCTAATTTTTAGTGCAGTTATACCTAGAAAACATAAATTTATTTCTGACTTACAAGAAAAAATAGAAGAATTAAATATAATAATTAAAGAAAAAACTTTAACATATAACGATAGATTTTATATATTTTACCATAATAGTTTGTACGTAAATACCTCAGGAAACTAAGTAATCTAAGTTTATTTAGATTAATTACATTTGATTATCTTAAACTAAATTTATTTAGATTAAATTTTTTATTCTCTTAAATCAAGTTTAATTAGATTAATCACTGTTGATTTTCTTAATTATATACAGCTGCAAGGTTACTACTCAAAAAGATTCTAAAAGAGTGCTTATATCTATCTGTAGAGTGTATCTTAGTAATTTCGTATTTTAATAATTTATAATTAATTTATTCTTTGACATTCTAGTCAAACCCTATTTGGACAAAGTTTTATATACCTATCACTAGTCAGCCAAAATCCCTTTCAAGTTATGCCACTTTAAACCACGCATCGAATAAGAATAATTCTAGTTAAGTAAAAATAAGGACAAAGAATATGACAAAATAGATATGTGGCTCATGTGATTGTCATTGATTTTAAAGTGACGTGTTGTATTGAAAAATATAATTCTACTATGCGTTAGTTTTGTTTCAATTTTTGTTTCCCCCTTTGTTCAAATAGCACAACTGGTGAAAGACTACTAGAAAAAAAATGGCAGTTGTGCTCCGGACCTATATAACACGAGCACTTACCAAAGTCGATTGAATCATTTTGGCAATTACAACTTACAAGAATACTGTTATTCTATCTTACGTGGGTTTTTGAACATAAATATTATTTTAATTCATGGGGCTTTTAAACATATATGTGAGTTCTTTATTGGTTTGGAGAGTACTAGAAAATTTTGCCTATATTTAATATGTACGTATATGTTAAAATGATAAGACCAATAAAATGACCACACCGAACTTAATTAGTCTTGTCATTTAATGTATCATATGAAGTATAAGATCATCTATCGTAGAGAAGAATGAAATGAATAGAGTTATTCTACTTATAGTTATTGACCTTCTATTTTTCAATAGTCGGTAAAAGCTCACCGTTTGGTAAGTTGAATTGATTAGACTCTTGACATGTTTGGTGAGGCTGTTAATGCCACTCAACTACTTGAGCAGGCTTGCAAATTATTTTTATTTTGTATTTCTATTTGTAAGATGCTTAAACCGTAAAAGTCGTATAAGTAAAATATATATAAAGTGTGAAGCTTTTCACATTCGAGTGGGGGCTTCCGTTAATAAATGAACTGCAATTCTATTTAAGCAGCCACTTGCAAATGTCTGCAAAAGTATCCAACATTGATTAGAATCTGGTTTTGTTTCCGTCAGCCGAGTCATTAAAGTCGCAACTTGTAGTTTGTCATGTTGGCTCACACAAGTGTTTTTTCGCCCGCACATGCACTCACTTGATTTGCCATCTCCAACTCATCGAGCCACAGGTGAATAGTTTTACCAAAACTTGGTGATTCTTAAAAAGGAAAAAGAAGAAGGGAAAAAAGAAAGAAAGAAAGAAAGAAAGAATATGGGTTCTAATGCTACAAAAGTATCAGATTAGGGGACGTACAATGTTTCCAAAAGATTTGCATTAGCAAAAGAAAAGAATGAAGTAAGAATCTAATGATCCCCTAGTACATGGGCCGGGGTTCAGTGCATCACTATCTGGGCCTTGAAAGACCAGTGTTCTTTCCAGCCACAATTTTAGGGCTCAATTGTATGTAGGATGGCCATTTACCTTGACCGGACTGAATACTTGCGGTGCCCCGAACCAAATGTGTAGAAAAGTGCCAGGAACGGGGCACGATTCGTTGACCAGACGCTGACGATCTACCTCGATCCCTTTTAGTTTAATTTAAAAAAAAATAGAAAACCCCAAATCCCAATAATTCGACAGAACCATAGGCAGAATGAGAGGGCAGAACTCGAGAATTAGAATTAGAAAACCTCAAATCCCAATAATTTGGGCCAAATCCCAATAATTTAGCTTTTGCATTTAGCCTTTTAAATGCTTTATTATGTATACGACGATATGCATTATATTGGACTTGGAGAGTTTGAGTCTTAGACTTTGTTAGGCTTGTGTTTTTGAGTTTTGTCAATTTTGGTATGTAATTATTATCTATAAGTCTATAACTTATAAATTAGAATGTGAGACATAGCTTTACTATTTGTTAAAACTTTAAAGTAGCAAATGGATTACTATTTGTTAATTTTGCAACAAGATTATGTCAAACCAACTAAGTTAGAAAGAAAAATTTACCCAAACACCAAAAAAAAAAAATTAATTAATTAAACTGCCCGAGCCCCGACCCAAACTGCCCAGACCCGAAATAGTCGGGGTCGCGGCGCGACGAGGCGCGGTGGGGTAAAATGTTATCCAGGCGGATCTGCCTCATTGCCATCCCTAATTGTCTGGCAATGCAAGTAAGGAATTATAATACTACTTCTGTTTAAAAAAGATAATCATATTTTTTCACATAGATTAAGAAAAGTTTTTTTTTGAAAACAGAAAAGTTTGTTTAATAGTATTGAAAAGAAAATTTCATTTCCCTATTATATCATTTCATTTATTAATTATTCCACTTTAGTAATTCTATTTTTGTTATAAACTAGAAGAAAATAATAGAAAATAGAGAGAGATCGGAAGAGCGTAAGACTCGTGAATTGTATATCAGTATGAAAACCAGAGCAGCCTGTTTATAGATACAAGTATAGGGTTTCAAGGGTAAAATAGTCATTCACTAAAAACAATAATTATTTACAACACTCCCCCTGGAATGACTATTCTATATAACAATTATCTCATCAAAAATCTTGTTTGAGAAAAACCATGTGAGAAAAATCTACCAAATTAAGGAGAAAATAATACAATCAGTTCTGAATAACTTTAAAGTGTCCAAGAGCTGTCTCATTAGAATCTTATCAGAAAAACCCAGTAGAACAAAAACTAATAGAAGGAAAAAGAGTACATCTGCTCCCCTGATTTCAGTCGACAATGGTTCTTGTGTTTAGCCATCCATATCTCTTCAATATTTTGAAATATATTTTGCTTCAGGTAGTATCAACTATTCAGGAGTTTTATACCAAGAGTTAATACCATATATATCACAGACATTTATTACACAAAGAATATGCCTCGTTAAAATCTTACAAGGAAAAAACCCAGTGGGAAAAAAACTAAGTGAAGGAAAAAGAGTAAATTATTCTTTAGATACGTCATTGATGTGACCTCGTTAAAAACCTTGCTAGGAAAACTCATTGGGATAAAATCTTAGTCAAGGAAAAAAAGTACAACACTTATCTCCCTCATATTAACTAGCAATGCATGCAAGAACTTTAAGTTCTTTATATGCTTTATTCAAGCATAACAAATCTAATGATATATTTTCATATATTGTCAATCAAATGAAATTTCGGGTTTCATAATACCCACCACATGTTTAATTCTCTTTTAACATAACTTTTGATCGTCATATTGTTGACATTGTAACAATTTACAGGATTGTTTTTTTTTATCTTGGCCAATATACGATGTCAACAATTTTGATGAAATTGATTCATTATCCTTGCTATTTATTGAGCTTATAAATATGTGTAGTCGACTATTATTTCTTGTTGATTCCATCTGATTTTAGCATAGATATAACTTATCAAGATTTGTTTATTTTAGTAATTTCAGGTACATGAACCTCTTTAGACACCTTTAATTAGTTATATTTATATACTCTTCTGGAGTCGTATATGCCTCAAAAGGACCATCACAAGTATTTGCTCTATATTCTTTTTCATGAATGTTTATTTTAGAATCAACCATGTCATGCTTTAGGCATGCTATTAATAACTCAAATCCTCTTATTGGATTGTATATTAATCCAAGTTGAGGCATTTAACATAGTATATCTATTGGTAACTATACAGTCAATAATCTGAAATGCATATTATTACAAACTTCAAGTTTGTATTATATATGCGAGGATTGCAATTACGCATTTCATATACTTGTTATAAATTATCAATGACTTCCCTATAATACTGAGAAGAATATTTAATTTAAGAAATAGTCAGAAAAATATGATATAATATATCATCTTTTATAGATTAAGCATACAAATGAGGATTCAAATCCATTGTATATTCTCAGCAATACATTAATACTCATCTTACTACCCGTGGTGGATCGATTATACATGTCGCACTTATCAACTTTAAATGGAGGCTTCTGACTGTAAGCCAAATATAGAGGATATCATATATTCTATTGTCATGTTATACGAATAATGCTGTAAGTGAAAGATCAGTATCACTGAAACACAAATGATTTGTTCTTAGTTATGGTGTAGCATATAACTCGAGGCATATAATATTATTTTGTTAACCATAAGCAATTAATATCTCAACTAATATATGAATAATTAATGACTTTTAGGATAAAATTCACTAGCAAGATACATATGTCTTTTATGATATTTGAAACTTTTGCTCATAAACAATCAATTGAGCAAATATTCTCGTAAACTTCTGGCTACGAGTTTGACATGTGACCTTTAGTGAATCCAAACTCATAAATAATCTAGAAGGTCTACATGGAGGGTGAGTGGACTCACACTGTTCACCTTGAACATTTTTCAGATATATTTGAAACTCAGTTCTAAATAGCTAGTGATTATCAATAATTAAATTGCCTGAGAACTTGCAGCACACGAGAATTCTTTTAAGTAGAAGAATCCTCCAGTTCTTTACATGATTCTCAATAGTTCTTATTATCAATAAATCGGGATGGTCTAGCTAGTTATGCCAATTCTATAATATTGATGGTCCAATATAATAAGTAATGTATTTAAGCAACACAACTAAAACTTTTTAAGCAAGAGACATCAGATTTTCAACCAAAGACATGCCCGAAAAGGAAAATACTGATGACAGGTGATTGGCTTTATATGAACCATGTAATGTAGCATAGTCCCAAATAGAAGTTGAGAGTTTTGTTTTTATAAACAATGGTCTAACAATTAATTGAACAATTCTGGTAAACCATTCTGAGTGTGGACATAAACAACTTCCGATCTCAATCTCAATTCTGATTGCCATGCAATAATCATCAAAAACTTGATATCAAAACTTACCAGCCTTATCATGATGAAATTTGTTGATCGAGAAATTTGACTTTTTAGTCTTATCCTATGAGCAAATCGTTTATTAGAACACTGCATTTCTTGTAGAAAGCAAGTGACCACATGACCATCTAGTAGAAACATAAATCAATATCATAAATTAATAAATGGTCCGCATAGTGGGTATATCAGCCCATATATATCTACATGAATTCTTTCCAAGAAAATTAGAGATTTAATATTAACCTTCAGACTGGAAGGTTTGATGACTAACTTGCCTTGTTTACAAGTGGAACACAGGAAACTATTTGCTAAAAGAAAGTTTTGGTTATTTAGATTGTACCAATGTAAATTATCTACCGTATTATAGTTGCTTATGTATGCCCAAACTTGTCATACCAAGCTATAAAGCTCTCTTGATCAACGAACTTCGGATTCGTAGTATGGTTTATCTCAATTGCTTTCATGAATGTATAACACGTTCCAGATAGTAGTGTCAAGAATTTTTCCTTTATCAGGTTTAGGACAGATACAAAGGAATTTATGCAAAAATATTATTATCTTTTTTGTACTATCTTAATGTAGTATCAATTGGATATCTTTAAAAATAGTAAGTTTTTCTTGAATTTTCTAAAGTACATCATCAATATACAATTTAGTATTATTTGTTAAGATAATACAAGCTCTTTTGGAGCTTTTGATGATGTTCAATGCACCTGATATATAATATTAACATTATTTTCAGCAATGTTAATTCAAAGTGTGTGTAGTTGTATTATCAACTAGAACAATTTATTATGATTAACCACCAATCAGATTACCAATATTCTCTTTTAGATTGGCAAAGAAATTAGAAACATCAAATTGAGTCACAACTTGACCTTCATAATCTAGATAATTAATCTCCACTTTCCTTTTTCCCTTGATTGAGTACTAGTTAGAGATCCACGAAATATTTTGCCGTACGACAGGTACGTGCTAAATGCCCTTTCATACTCCATTTTAGATGAGCGATTATTACTAGATGTTTTATGCATCTCACTATAAGGGTTTTGTTCATTAGTTTTCCCATGTCTTCACCCACAGTTCACAATAACATATTGTATTTGCTTCAGGAAATACAATGAAACTAGTGGGAACAAACTCATGATTTTTCATATATCATGTAAATATTTGACGGTAAAGTACTCAACTTTGAATCAGACATAATAACGAAGGAAAATAAGTGCTTTTGCACAATACTTAGATGTGTTTCCTTCTTTTGTTATCTTATCCAAGTCACTTGAGATCAGATGAACTAAAATATCAAGAGCCCATAACAAATAATTATTGCCGATATATCACGTGCAACTAATTAAAATTTGGTGATATTGGCTATTAGTATAACTTTATGGTATGTAAAGTCATAAATTCAATATCAACATGATATGAATATTTATACAATCCTTCAGGGAGTATTGTTTTAGATATCACCAATATCTATAGCCATCAAGACATATGTTACTTCATGAGCATAGTAAATTATACTTTTGAAATTAATTTAGGTTATTCTACTTTAAGAGCAATGGATCAATATTCTTTAGGAATATTGAATTACCAAATCAATTAGATCCTTAGATCCAATGTAACATGCTCCAAAATATTACAATTAGTCGTACAACTTCAGGAGCAACGACTTATTTGATCTAATTAACATAATAATGAACTAAAAGTAAATTATAATATAAGAAATAAAAAATACATATACCGAATAATAAAAAGAGATAATTGCTTCTAAGAAATATGAAATATTCTTCAGGAATATTTGTTTACTGTGTTTTTCTTCAAGAAAATACAGATCTAAATCTCATATATTTTCAGAAGCACATAATATTCAATAAGAATATGATGAGATCATGTTGTGTTCTTCAGGAATCACAAGGTATTAATCTTAATAATCTTCAAGACTATTAAGAATTGAATAATTGTGTTTCTGAAAGAATTTCGACAAATCATATATTACTTTTCTAAAGCCAATCATATTCTTCTAGAATATAAAATTTAATTAATGATTCTTCAGGAACCACAAGAATATATGTCAAGACTCTTCATGAGTCAATCATATTCTTCTAGAATATGGAGCATAAATTATGATTCGTCATCGATCACAAAAGATAATATCTGTATCGCAATAATCTTCAAGATTATTGATAGATTTTCAAAAATATTGTTTCTTCAAGAACCATAATGAATATAAATTGATCGATTGATTTCATAACAATATACCAAGTATTTTATATGCATATAACCCGAAAAGTAAACAGTTAATGAATAAAAAAGAGAAGAACTATTCAATACATCCGTTGGAAGGATTGTTGGTGTCATGTGCAGCATGCAAAAAAAAAAAAAAGGAAAATTTTTAATCTAGTCAGTGACCCGAGAAGGAAGATAAGCAAGAACATATAATTGATTTTTGAATATATGTACGTGGAATCCACCGCCAGAAGCCAACCGTGTTTACAAGGGAATCAAATAAAATAGTGGATTATGTAACAATTGTATATATAAAAAAGCATAAAGTTTATTGATTCCAAGTCCTCTATTGACAGAAACGGTTGAAAAAACAAAGAATTAATTTACACTATGTCTAGTAACCATTTAAAAAGACTTCGAATTTATCAACCAATTTAAATTTCAACTTTTAGATACATGAAAACACCGCATTTAACCACATATTTGATTTAATTTGAACTCTTACATCATTTTAATCATTACCTCTACGAGACACAATCAAATCTCGATACATATACAAAATTTGAAATTTAACCCCATGTATAAATCTACCAATTTATAAATGGTTATTTAATTTCCCAAAACACTTTGAAAACGGAAACAAAAACAATTTTGTATTAACAACTTTAGAGAAACGTGATTCGCAAAATTCAAGCTTTTCGTGCTGATAACGTGTCATAAATTAGAATAAAAGAATATAAAACAGAGAGAAAGGTTGGAGGTAAAACTCATAATTGTATATCAATATGAAAACCAGAGCAGTCTTATAGATACAAGTCTAAGGTTTCAGGGGTATAATAGTCATTCACTAAATAAAATAATTATTTACAACAATTTTTTTAATAATCATACACATTAAATAGGGGCATATAAAAGAATTAATATTTCAACTAATTTTTAAAAAAGAAACTAGATCATATTTTGTGATGAAAGAAAAATGAAAATTGATCAATCTTTTTGGGACGGAGGTAATAATAATATACTAAGTAATTGCAAAAAAGACTCTACTTGCTTTGCTCCACTAAACAATAATACTAAATGTGTCTTCCTTTTTGTTTGTTGCTCATCCCAATGCTACCCCCTTTCCATTATTTTTCTAGTGTAACCTAAAATTAAATATAACTCTAATAAATTGGCTAAGTACCTGTCACGCCCCCACTATATTATCTAGTATTATTGAATATCTTTATATTAGCTAATATATTGTATAGCAGAAGCCTTCATTTTATCTTTTGTTTCCGCTCAATTAGCGAGGGACGAGACATACAAAATTAACAAATTGTTATTTTCTCAAGAATCATTGTGATGTATTTATATGGTTTCATAAATTTTTCTTTGAGTTAGGAAAGCCAAAACATTCTTATAGCTAGTTTGGAAATACTTTTAGGTGTGTTGGGAATGTTTATTGTCATTCTCAACATCAAGAAATAGAGTCAGTTTCTTATTTCTTCATTTACTTTTCATGCCCAAACGCTATGCATAATTACAATTAGATTTACAATAAGATGTAAATAACACATGTAGTTATATTAATAAGTATACTTCATTGATTACTAGATGAGTCAAGTGATTGGAAAGCCTTTACATTGAAAAGTAGGTTTTCAATCAATACAAAAGTCACTCTTTCACTTTCACATACATGCTATGGGCTCTATATATGTGTATACTTATATATTTATACACACACACACACACACACACACTTATAAGCACCTATATAGTCATTATTAGTTAATCCCTTCATTTTTTTATACACTACTACATTAGGAGAAGAACACAGGCCGATCCGTCATAAACCTGTCACTATAAAGATGAGCATGGATATTGTCACAAAAGATATTAAGTTCATAAGTTATCCCTAAATATATTTGTAACCAAAATGCATCTTCATAATAGCTCCAAAGATGTGTTTCCACTACATGCAAAATCCTACTTTCATCTGCGGACATGCTCCAACTCATAGTTTGCTTTTCAAACACATTGCGATCGATCATCTACAAAATTGTAGAAAATGAGATGGAAAAACATATAAGCACAAAACTTTTAGTTGCACAAGAAGGCTCAATCACTAGTTAAACTACTACCCATAGCGCATAAGATTCATATCAATTAATGCCATTATATATTGATTCAATCATGGCCATGTATATTCTAGTGGATTCACATCCAAATCCCGATTGACCCCTATCGAAATTTAAACAAAGTGCAATTCAAATACAAGCAATACAACATACTAATAATCACATATCTCAGTATCATTAGATGACTTCTAGTATGGAACAAAACACAGTAAAGCAAAAACAAGACGGATAGAGCATCAACTAGTGATTCAAATGTAATAAATCAATTTTTCTTTACAAAATAACCATGCATCAAAATCTATGTTCATCTTATAAAAACTTCATAATGCTAAAAGAGAATCAAAATATTAGTCACTCACCGCTTTAACTTGATTGTCCAAACGTTCCTTGAATTGTCCTAAGTTGAAAAGTGTCCCAAAAGCCTTAATATTTCTCAATCAAAGTTGTGCTTTAAGTTGGATTCTTCCTATATATAGAAATGAGTCTTTTTCAAGTGAAATGTAAGTGTTTTCGTGAGTTTTACACAGTGTTCTATCATCCCTCCCATTTATGGACGAATTTTCTTAGTGATTTTAGGTAAAATCTTGATATCTACCTATAAGAATTAAGACAGTTGTCCTTAGATAATTTTAGAAGTAGCCAATAGAAACAAACACAATTGTATTCTTAGGAGTTTTTGCCAACAAGAACTACATCAAGTGTCCTCTCAATTCTTCATGTGATTGTTTTCCTAGAATGAACAAGTGACTTCTTAGGGTTTATTTATTTATTACTCATAAAGTCCTCCTACATAATATGAACTTATAATTAAGTTGTTAAGTTTTGAGTCATACTAGTCAATAACTACATTCTAATTTTAGGCATTATTTGAATAATAATCTTTTAAACTTATGACACAATTGATGCATTCAAGTAATTATTCAATCATTGTCAAAATAATGACCACGTTGCTAAACAATTTGTTTACGGGATGTTACAGTACCAAAGTTAAAAAACATTATTATTATTGTTAATTGAAGTAGTTGAATGCAAGAAGCATTTATAAAATTTTTAGAGCATCTCTAATGCATATTCATAGTCATAGAATAAATTAACAATTAGCAAAAAGTGATTATTTGACACATTAAATGTTTGACATTGACATGAATAATGTCATGATGTCAAGCATTAATTTATCAAATCAAAAAATTTCTCTCTCTTTCTTTTTTCAAAATCTCTAATAATAACTTAATGAATATACAATGTTGACATTGTTGCATTGTAGGATTTGTTGAATGTAATATCAATATTTTTTGACACATATAAACCTAAGACATTTCACCTTAATTTTATATTAGAGATGTTCTTAGTAACATGGTCTCTAGTCATCCTGCAATGGAAAGGAACAACTTTTTCTTCCATTCTGTAGTAATGGTTTGTAGTTTCCCAGCCATAAAGGCAATATAGAAATTTTGTTTAAGTTGTGGGTCACTATATATATATATATATATATATATATATGGAGACATGAGATTAAGAAAAAATATGAAAAATAATTCTTTTCCTTTTTCCCTCTATTTTTTGATATTTTAATTTAAAAGTAATGATGATCAGATTATTTATTACTATTATAATCTCACCTATTACTGATTTGACAACTACTTAATAATCACTACACATTTCAAATTTTAATTAAATCTCCATCACTCATTTCAACTCATTATAATTTCCAATTATAAATTTGACCTAGACGCAAACAAGCTCAATATTCCATTGCAATTTGCTTTATGAAAGCTTGTTTGATTCCCATTATTTGTGTAAGTTTGGAGAAATTATAATGAGGAGAGATGTATAATGTGTATTGAAAATATAAAAAAGTTTAAAATATGTGGTCGTAGTTGAGCAGTTGTCAAATTAAATGTCAAATTAGTGATAGATAAAATTATAATTTGAGAGAATAATCAGTATTAGTGGTTGTTTGATTTTCTTTATCCTTGTGACTTATAAAGAGAAATTATAAGTTATTGAAATGAGTGGTGTAGATTTAATATAAATTTAAAATTTGTGATTATAAATGAATAATTGTCAAATTAATAATCAAATCAGTAATAAGTAAAATTGTAAAGAGATGTGTTAAAAATGTTCAAACAAGCATTTAAACAAGCTCTTAGGTTGTGGGCGACGGATCTTTACTCCGGCCTCGTAGATGGTGAAAGGAGTCCCTATCCACCGATCAAATGTTGAAAAAGCATATGAAACTCCCAAGCACTTTTTTTTTTTTTTTTTGCTATGTACACATCTTTTTAATTATAATTATAGCAATGCGGCGGTGGACCAACGTTGTTCCCTGCAATTATATTAAAAAAAAAAAAAAGTTCTCCAACAACGCTCTGAAAACGCGGATTACGGAACTGTGTGAACTGCAGTGGGATGGTTTCCTCTTCCACCCCCACAGTATGAACAAATATTGGAACAATGTCGACCCACATATCATATTTTATTTTATTGAACTTGTTCGAGACTGATTTTCGTTAATATTATTTATTTTTATGGCTCGGTCATTGAACTAATCGACTGGTTTCTCCATGACATGACATAGTGAAATATGACAAAGATATTGGACATATATTTTTTTGATATGAACCCAATGTATGCATTCGACATTTATTAGTAGGGGCAAATGTTATTTTATAAACCAAATGTTGGTTTTATACTATCGCTCATTTAAAGGCAAGTGATTAAATCATACAATCTCCATACGTATTACCTGAGAACCATTTAAAGATAACTATTTGTAACCAAAAATCTCAATTAACCAAATAATTGAGCCACTATGCTGAATTATTATTTTTCACTGATAGTATGCTAACATTGTTCTTTCTAAAGATAATATAAGAGTATATAATAGTCCTTTTAGACGAAGGGGCCTTCTCCTCGTTATACTAACATTGTTCTAAAGTTAATATCGTGAGAGTTTATGCATAATAATATTTTTAGACGAAAAAAGACTTTTCATCTTAGTAGTAAAGTACTACAAATAATATATGTTTATATATATCAGATATTCCCTTGAAAGTTAGAGGAAAAATTTGTCTACACAAAATGACGTGACATCATTATGATAATTTATTTTAAGTAATGTGATGTGTAACAAAAACATAATGCCGTTAAATGTGTATTTTGTAAAGAAAGCTGTAATATTTTCTACGCAAGTATGATCGCTTGGCAATAAAGGCGGCCAGTGGCAATAATAAAATAAAGTAGTTTTTTTTTTTTTTTTAATCAGAATAAAATAATAAAAGATAAAAGCAAATAAGAAACAGTAAAAATAGAAAATAGTTGGCAAGAAGGAATCTTGGATAAAAGGACAATTGCACTGCTCTTTTCCGTCTATCTCTCACTCACACTGATTTCCTTGCTCACTGCTTTCTTCATTGAGAGAGAAACAGAGATATAGAGAGAGAAAGTAAAGCTTTCGCCGTTAAAGATGGTTTGGATCTCAACAGGATTCGGATGGGCTTCTGTATTTGTTCTGCTTCTACTTACTCATTCTGCCACTCCATTGGTTGAAGATGGTATGTTCTCTCTGTCTCTCTACTTATTTTCCATTTTCACTTTTAATTAGCTCAGATAAAAACACTTTAAAAAGTCTCACATCCGGGGGGAAAAAACTGAAATCTCCATTTATTTATTAAAGTGATCACTGAAAGTCTGAAAGTATTCGTGTGAGTTTTGTCAAATTCTATGGATTTTCAAAGGGGCAATTTATGGATTTTCTTGGTTTGGAGACTCTCTGTTTCAATGCAGAGTATTAAAATTAGAAACTGGGGAATGATTACAGTTCTCACGCGTTCAACTTTCTTGGCCCACTGGTCATTAAGTATTCCTTTGAGGGAAACCATTTCTTTTATTCTTCCTCAGAAGAAAATTCATTCTTCACTGTAATATGTTACTGTATAACGGTCCCAGAGCTACCAATCTTATTATGGATTAGTTGTAGTTTGGATTAGTACAATTATTCATGCTTTATGCTTAGCAGGTACTGGTGTAGATTTTACAAATTTAATTTAATGATTCTGGTAGGTTTGGCAGCCAATTATAATGATCTTTCCGTTTAAAAATGATTTTATTGGTTGAAATAAAGTTAAAAAATTGTAGTTTTATGTGATGAAGTAATGGGTTGACCGGTTGATTGTTACTTCAATTAAAATTGGTTGCCTTGCCCCGTTTGTCCCTTTTACGTGCATTACTAAAAAGTCTTGTGCGTCTTTGTTAAATATAGGCTGAAATAAAACAAAAATAAAGAAATAATTGCAAACACTGCATTAAAATATATATATATATATATATATTTGCCAAATACTTTTATTTTGGCCACCAATATGTGCATGTTTACTACATAATATGTTGATCAATGTATATATATATAGTTTGTGTTAAGTGAGTGAATGAAAAAATGATATACAGATAAATATGTGTAAGTATGTGAAAGTGAAAGCAGGTGAGAGATCAAAATAACTTTTTAAAATGTGTGTGTTTTTATATTATTTAATTTGAATAAATGATAAAATTGTTTTTATAGAAAAAATGAACAATAGAAATTGGCAAAAATAGTATGTTCTTTTGTTGTATATTTTTAAAAGGCTAGAGACCTACGTGCTTGAAAAAAGAAAAAGGAACATTACAATCCAATATTGTTCGTGTAAAAAAATTATGTAGAAAAGTGACATTTTTCTTCTTTCATTGTCGTCCACCATCACTACCACATATTCCCTTCGACCAAAACTCACCACCATATCCATTGCCTATCCCCAGTCGCACAAAACTCCACCAAGAGAACCAAGCACTACCTCACGGCCACCGCCCCCCAACACGGCGATTTGGAATGCTTGAGCAAACGTTAGCGTCCTATTTATTGTCGTTTGGCTTTTTGTATAATAAAATCCATATCTATCTAATTATGATTGCTGGGATATGGATATCTGTGCACTGCTTTTTCATAATCAAATCAAAGTTTGATTCTTTAGATATTAATTATTAGATGTATTGAGAAAAGGAGGGTGTGGGGCGGGAAATTTGGAGTGGGGGCCAAACGCGGCTTCTTGAACTTGCCTAAAGTTGCGACGGGATGGGTTCCTTCTTGTCTCGTTGCTGCATTTCTTGTCCGCCCCTCAATCTGCATTTTCATGTGAGAAAATTTTATATGCGGGTCTTCAGGAAAATTTATTGGGCCCCCAGCCTCTAGGATTTGTACAAATAAAAGTCAAAAGTACAAATTATGAGCATCTCAGGATATTTCACCAATGGGAAGAAAATTAGGATACCTTTCAGATTGAATATGTAACTTTCAAATATTTAAATATAAAAATATAAACCACTATAAAAAAAAATATATACGTAAATGGCAATCTACATGATAGTTGAAAGTTGGAACATTGCCTTATAGCTAACGGTCACATAATTAAAGTTTGTATGATGATATATCGTATTAGTCAATATGTGGCAAAAATTGATTGGTACAAGAGTCAAACCTAAATGACAAAAATTAAGGGCTTGTTTGGTACTCTTTATTTTTACAATTTATAAATTTACATACCATGATTTGTCTGTTGATTTGACAATTATTCAACAATTATCACACATTTTAAATTTCAATTAAATCTCTACTACTTATTTCTACTCATTATAAATTTCTTTTATGAATTGATTTTATAAATCTAACAAAACAAGTCTTAAAATATGATAACCTAATTGATAGCTGAGTCAAAGTATCATGACTGGTTATGGAATTATAAATCAAGAAAGTGTTCGACAAATAGTTGAATTATAATTTAGATTATAATATGTGATGAGACATTATTTTATTAGTCATTTTTTGTAAAAAATAAATAATTGCAGTTTGATTTTACTTTTTGACTTTTTAAAAAAAGTAAAATAAATGAAATGATGTTATGTAGCATATTATAATCCAGGTTATAATGTATGTGAGTGGCCAAATATTAGTGATTGAAAGGCTGGTAATAAGATCTTTTCACCGGCGGTTACATTTATGCAGGTTTACTCGCCAATGGCGATTTCGAGGCCGCTCCACTGGGAGGATTCACCTCCGACGTCGGATTTTCCGAGGGCGGCGCAACAATTCCAAGCTGGAAATCTAACGGCACAGTCGAGTTAGTGGAATCTGGCCAAAAACAGGGCGGAATGATCCTCATCGTACCGCAGGGCGCACACGCTGTACGGCTAGGTAACGACGCCGAAGTCAGCCAAGAAATTGCGGTCGAGAAGGGTTCAATTTACTCAATCACATTCAGCGCGGCTCGAACTTGCGCTCAATTGGAGTCGCTCAATGTGTCGGTTCCGCCTGCTTCGCAGACCATTGATTTGCAGACTTTGTACAGCGTGCAGGGATGGGATTCTTACGCGTGGGCCTTTCAGGCTGAGAAGGATAGTGTGAACGTGGTGTTCAGGAATCCGGGTATGGAGGATGACCCGACTTGTGGACCCATCATTGACAATATCGCTATAAAGAAACTTTTCGTACCGGACAAATCTAAAGGTACCGGAAATTTTTTGCTTCTTTAACTTTACAATTCGTGCAGTTGTTTACTGCTTTCTGCAGTTCATTGTTCAAGTTTGACCTTGAAATAAAAGGGAAAGGTGTTCGTGGTGCCCAATTATTTGATATTAACAGAACTGCAATGGAGGATGAATCTTGGAAGTATTTGGTTGTGGCTTTTGCTTAGTTGCTTAGACCATTTTCGGAAACTAATCTCTATTGAGCATTCATGGTTCAATGAATCATGTTTAGTTAGATCTCAAACATATAGAAGCGGATACAGGTATATGTAGGGCCCTAGTTGGTGTTACACTAACAGGTACTGGGCAATAATGAATTTGGAAGCATTGAATGCTGCATGTTTTCTTTGAGCTTATTTAAGTACGAAAACGTAATTGAAACTTGAAAGGAAATTACACAGGGCCTGCATGTGAATGTATTTCTCCATAGACCGACAAGAGAAAAGGGCTGGGTTCCTCTAAAATGTTAAGCATGTCACTGGAAAGTTAATTGCTGATTTTGTCATGCTAACCATTTGTTATGTTTTTCGACATATCCAGATAATGCAGTTGTTAATGGTGATTTTGAAGAAGGCCCTTGGATGTTTAGAAATGATTCACTTGGTGTTTTACTTCCCACCAACCTTGATGAAGACACATCTTCACTGCCCGGCTGGATAGTTGAATCAAACAGAGCCGTCCGCTACATCGACTCATACCATTTTGCTGTTCCAGGAAGCAAACGCGCAATTGAGTTGCTTTCCGGCAAGGAAGCTCTTCCGATCTAAATGGTTGAAACCAAGCCTAATAAGCCATACAGATTGACTATTTCATTAGGCCATGCTGGGGATTCCTGCAAGCAGCCACTAGCCATCATGGCCTTTGCTGGTGATCAAGCTCAAAATATCCATTACACTCCTAATTCCAACTCCACATTCCAGACAGCGAATCTCAACTTCACAGCCAAGGCCGAGAGGACACGTGTTGCCTTCTACAGTGTTTATTACAACACAAGAACTGATGACATGAGCTCTTTGTGTGGACCAGTTGTAGATGATGTGAGAGTTTATCAATCAGGGTGTAATGGTATTGTCCCAGGATTTTTCGGTTTGATTATAGTTTTGGCCTTCCTACTTGTGTAGTTTTAAGGTCGTGGTCTGGCTCAGTTATAAGGTTTCTTTATGGTCTGGCTCAGTTATAAGGTTTCTTTATGTTCATGGTACGGTTGGGTGAGTGTTGGTAACCTAACTCCCTGGTATAAAGTCCGTGTAAGGTGCTTTGATTTACTTTAATGGAAATCCTGGATGAAGTTCAGGTTTAGTCCCTTCCCTATTTTTCTTCCCATGTTTTATTTTATGTTATTATTATTTTTAATTTTCTGCGGTTTATCACCCGGAGGATCCTGTGTAGTAGTATCATTTTTCTAATTGAGTGCTCTTGGATAATGTATAGAATGGAACTCAGATCATAAACAAATAAATCAGAACTCGTATAGATGTGCCGAGGGTTATGCATGAGTTTACAAGTTGAATTCCGAAGTCTTCATTTTAGTTGTCACAAGGCAGTAATATTTGGAGGAAAATATTAAGCACTATTGGGGGAATGGGCCAACCCCTCTTGCAGCGGAATATCCAGCAACTGGCGCTTGAAATTTCCATATATTTTGATCATGCTTTCTGGATTTGTCTTTTTTTATATTTTATTTTTTAAGTAGAATTTGTCAAATTAATTAAAATTATGTTTAGTGGGACTGATTTGTACGATCTATCTCAACAATTCATGTTCTCTAAATTTATTTCATAATAATAGAAAAATTATTTTCTAACTCAATTTTTTTGTTGATAATATTTCATAAATCAATTATTATTTCGAAATGGTATTTAACAATTGTTAAACTAACAACTAGACTTTGTGTTTGTAGTCATATTAGGGAAATGATATGGTTCCAAATGTCCGGCACTAGACCGTCAACATGGATGACTGAATAGTCTAAACGCATATATGCACGTCATGCATGTACTTGACCCCATGTTGAGCACAATTAATAAAGGGAAAAATCCCTCTCCCACAAACTCAAATAGGGTGTAAAAATTGGGGTATAAAATCCTTTATTATTATTATTATTATTTGGTTGAGGGAATGGGTAAATGAGGAGTTAAATTCAACCCTCATTTATTCATTAGCATTTCACTTTCTTTTCCCACAAATATATGTTCAACTGAATCAAATTATGTCACGTGTCTAATTTTAAATTTTCTCCCATTTTTCCCCAACATTAATCTTGCTCTTATGACCCCGTCCCAAAAAAATGGTCTAATTTTCCTTTTTTGTCAGTCTCAAAATTTTGTCCAGATTCTTTTTTTAAAAAGTAATTGAAATAATAGTTGTTGTATATGTTCCTATTTAATGTATATAGTTATAAAAAAATAGAATTATTAGAGTGGAATAATTAATAAATGAAAGAGTATAATAAATAAATCATATTAAAATTTACTTTTCTAATACTATTATGAATTTTTCTTAATTTATATGAAAAAGGAATAAGACTGTCTTTTTGGACAGAAATAGTACTAGATATTTAAATATCATTTCCCTTATTATTATGGAAAAATTTTACCAAATTCTCTGGAAGGGAACTTCTAGCCAACAGTTTTTCCATTGTTGAAAATTGGACGGTGAATTGCAGAAAAGAATATTGAAGGACGAAAAATGGACCCCAGAACAGTAATTTGAAATATCCTCTATCCCCAAGCTAAATATTAATTGACTAAAATAGACTTTGTTTTTCCCGTATCAAGGAAAATAGACACACGGGTTCAGGCCGTATAAATTTGACCCCCCGTAAACAATTTCTCCTTTGAGAGATCTCTCCCCTCTCTCTCCTCTCTACTGCTAATGGAAGAAGCCCTAATTCCCACCTCTTCGTCAGCACCGTCTGATCATGAACGCGGTCATGATCACGATCTTGATGATGATCCTGATCATGAACCTGATTTCTCACCGGTAGGATCCCCGGAACTGACGGAACCTCACTTCCCTCAGCAGTCACATCCACCTCAGTCTTCTGCTCTCACGGATGATCTTCGGGACAAGATCATCAAGCAGGTGAGCTTTGTGTTGTAATCTGTTGACTTGCCTTTTTATGAGCTCTTGGTATTTTTCTTTTGGAGTTTAAATTAACTTTCTTGCCGATTCGATTTTCACTTGAATTGTTACTGAAACTTCGGGGCGTTGATTTGATTAATTGTTGATTTGGTATAGTTTTTATTGTTAATTTTTCATTCTGCGTTCTTTTAGGACTCCAGAATCTGTTCTAAAATTTTCATTTTTTGTGTGATTAGTCACTAATTCTTGCTGGAAACTTTAAATTTCTAAACTTCAAATTGTTGCTGAAGGTTTAACGTGGATTTTGTTGTTTTAGCTGTTTTTGAGAAGTAGGGTTTATGAGAAATGAAAATTATTCACACCATATATGATTCTCAATGGTTTCAAGATTTCTAGGGACTAGCAATATACTATATGGTATGAAAAATTTGATTTACTGTGCAGGAAGTTCTTAAAATCTTTCTATTATTTTCAGAATATTGAGAATCTTTAGTTATAATTTGGTCAATTTTATTTGTAATAGGTTTATTACAATTTGAAATTTGGTGTTTGATTGGCTTTTTGTGCACGAGGGTGAGTGGGTAACTTCCATATTTGAATGTTGTATTATTATTTTTTTTAAAAAAATTTTAAATCTTATTTTGTAGCCGGCTATTTACATGTGACATTCACGATCTTTTGTTGATTCATGAGAACAGGAAATTCTGGAAGATTTTCATTGTGGTCCATCTGCAGTTTAAATTCACATAAATTAGCACTCTACTGCATGGATCAAAGTATGCTTATGAGAACCTGTATCCATTTGCAGGTTGAGTACTACTTCAGTGATGAAAATCTGCCAAATGACAAGTTTTTGATGAAGTATGTGAGGAATAATGCAGAAGGGTTTGGTGAGTGCTAGTTTTTGCTATTCTATTAGATTAGAGTTTCCAGTCATTTTTACTTGTATTAACCCAAAGTTGCCAGGACTTGTGTGCACGCGCCCACACACACACACACACTCTCTCTCTCTCTCTCCCCCCTCTCCTGGATTGAGTAAATTAACTAATAGGGATGCTGAAGTTGTTACTGAAACGTTGAACATCTCTATCGGTACTCCGTGATTAGAGAAAAATCTAAAACTGTAACAGTTGACTGTGTTCATGAAAAAATTTATAGGAAATTAATTTCTCTGCTGTGAAATTATGAAATTATGTGACTAACCACTTATCAGATATAAAAAGAATGCCAATTGGTTGTGTGACTATTTAACTAGGATATTAAAGAAGACTTTTAAAAGAAAGTACAGAACCTAGATGAAGGGATCAAATTCTAGAAGTCATTTGCCCGGGCTTGATCTGCTTATTCTTAATGTTTTTGGTTTATTCTTCAAGAGGACAAAAGTCAAGTTCTCCATGATACTGTTGCTTGGTGCACAGCTAATTTGCTGTGCTGAAGATGCCTGTATTTCTAAAATTGGATCGGTCTGTATACACCGATCTTTTCAAAGTGGCTGGAGAGAAATAATGGATCTTACCATTTAAGTGAATAGAAGCTTATGTGCTATTGACTGAAGCGACCTTCTTGCCCTCCCTTTTTCCCACCATATTTCCATTTAATGCAATATAACATTATTACTGACGATGAGAAACTGAGGCATCAAGAGAAAAGCAATACATATTTACTGTCATGGCTAAAAACAGTCTTTCTCTGCCAGTCCCTGTGGGAGTTATAGCTTCTTTTAGAAAGATGAAGAAGCTTACAAGAGACTTATCGATGATAGTGGCAGCCCTCAGGGAATCTGAGCATCTCGTAAGTGCTTAATTTTATTGAATTGTACTTTTTAAGATGTTCTCAACTTCTCATCCACCAATTTCTTAAGGAGAAATGATTGTTTTGATGATTGGCTTAATGTTGCCTAGTTTAATTACTATGTTCACCTAGTTTTAGTTCCTGTGTTCTTCAAACAATCTTTATATAATGGTGCTATATTTTAATTTTTATCTAAAGCTCCTGTTACTATTCAGTAATCCATTCTGACTGCAGGTAGTTAGTTCGAATGGAAAAAGGGTGAAGCGTCTTCATCCACTTCTATTAGCCGAGCTCAAGGATCCAATGGTAATATTTGCTTCAAATGAAACATGGTATTTAACATGAGAAACAGTATTAGAAGATTTTAAACCTTGATCTATCTTCTAGTTTTGCACTGTTTTGGTGGAGAATTTGCCCGAGGACCATTCAGTAGAGAACCTACGGCGACTGTTTGGTGAAGCTGGAAAGTATGTATTTCCCCTGTTCTTGCATTTTGTGTTGTGTCCATGTGATTTCTCTTGTAACTCGCTTTATAACAGTTCTGCTCCAAATTTTTAGCATAAAGCATATTACCATCCGTGACCCACATGATACAAGGGAGACTAAAAAGTGCACAATTGCAGAGAAGCTGCTAAGTGGAAGGGTATGGAATTGAAGTTCTGCATTTGAACTATTTATTATTATACTCAGAAAGGGAGTGTAAAGTATCCTATGAATTGGGTCTGCTGTTAATCTGAATTAAACTAACCTAAACTTGTCCCATTTTGAGTTGCAAATGGTTGCGCATGCATAGAGGAATAGATAAGCTGATAGATGCTTGTCTTGCTTGAATATGGCTATCTTAAATTGTCATTATGGATATGATCGGAAGAGCGTCGTGTAGTATATCCTGGTGTTTACATGTAGTTACATGCTCTTGTGGAGTACGAGACGGTGGAGGCTGCTGAGAAAGCTGTGAGTGTGGAGCAACACCTTGTTTATATTGCTTGTCATCCTACGGCATTCTAGTGAAAATTTTATTACCTTGCTGTTCGAATATGGTTTTAGGTGTTCACTTTAAATAATGAACAAGATTGGAGATTTGGATTGAGGGTGAAGCTTCTGAAGAAAATGGTATTTGCTCATATAGCCTCTTTTTACCTTTTGGCGACCACTGTATATGCATGCTATGCAATGTGTTGGTGATAGTAAGAATATGGTTTCTCTGATCTATTAGAGCAAGCCTGGGCAGAAGAAAAAAGTTTGGAGGGAGTCTGAGCTGGAGAAGAGTAGCAATGCTCATCCGTCAGATGCAACTATGAATGAGGAAAACCGCTATTCAAGTGAGCATCACGATGATTCACATGACGAAGAGGTGCACTTTACATTTTCTAGAGAGCTATTTTCTTGTACAGTTGTTCTTCATGAATGCATTATTGTCATCGAAGTTCATTTACATCTCTTTCATGGTGAAATTATTGGTTTGCCAAAATTTGCTGCTGCTTGATTAGGATTGGTTTTTCAAGAAAACTTGTTGGGCAAGGAAGTGGATACACATATATTTCTCCAAAGAAATTTCTTCCACTTTCTTACTGAAATATTCAAGAACTCACTTCTATAGGCTGCATCTGCCTATGGTGAGTGAATTGAATATTCTAAAAATGTTTTACTGTTTTTATGCAACTTAGGATGGGGAGCATTTAGCAAAGGAGAAAAATGGGGCACATTTACCTAAAGAGAGAGACGGGCATAAGGGTCGAAACAGGGGACGTGGAAGGAGACAGAATCACTACGGCACAAATGGACATGGTATTGTAGCTAGTTGCTTGTGTATTTTCCTCTTTGTTCAAGCATCTGTCTGTTAGTTTATTTGTCTTCTACAAAAGTAAAAATAATTATATTTATAGGACACGGGATTCATGCTTCTAGTCAAGGTATTGAGCCCTCAAAGCCTCCTCCGGGCCCAAGAATGCCTGATGGAACCAGAGGATTTACCTTGGGAAGAGGCCGACCACTGGTGTCCGGTTGATCATCTATGTTTGGCTAAGCAGAAGTTACTTAAATTTACTTCTTTGGAAATTGGATCTGGAGATCCTGGAAAATGTTACTTTTGACTATGGAGCCCATTCACAGCCGTGTTTTGGGGGCAATCCTTTTGTTGAAGTAAATAGATCTGTGAGGTTATATGGTTAACAGCGTGTTGTGTTACTTCATATCTTTATTTGGGTGCTGTCAACAATGTTGCCATCGACTTGCAAATGAACCTGTCGGGATGTAATATTGTGAAATTATGGACGTAAGACATTACCTGACGTATTGCCTTGATGTTTCAATGTGTAATCAGCTCGTTTAAAAAGTTGATTCTCAACATTACCTGCTTTTGATTTGTCAAGAAATAATAAGATGAGTTATTGCCTTGATGATGATATATTTGGCGGGCAAATGACAGGCCTTTATTCTCTTTGTTGGGTTTTCAGTTCTTTCTTCTGTTCTGTGGCCAAATTCTGAGCAATCTACAGAGATAGAAGCATCTGGCACCAACTTAGCGTCCAATTTGAAGGTGACGTTTTGCAGCCTCAAAGATAAAACCTGCACAACTGCTTCTCTTAACGCGATTGCCTGCCTCTTTTACAATGTATATATTATGACGTCACCTTAGTAGTCGCTAATAATCATATCAATTCCAACAATACCTTCTGTGCGAAATAAGGCTGTATCAACATTGGCGGCTTTTGCCAAAAATTGTGATGGCGGATTGGGAGTGTTCGAAAGGCCTCCTTCCTCCTCCCTGCCATTCTTAGAGGGAGTTTAAACTATAATTAATTGCTTGGTCTGGGTTCAGAAGTTTTCAACTAATCTTGCCGCCTCCTTTTTTTTTTTTTTGGCCCCATATTCCCCAGAATGCCAAGAGATTATCCGGAGTCTTGTAGTTTCCGTTTTGACATCGACCCGCCTTTGCAAAAAATATTTAAATGCAGATATAGGTGTTAGGCGGTTACTGGTTCTTTTCTATTTTTTTTTCCTATTTTCTTTTGTCGTTTTAGGTACCAACAACAGTTTATTTGTCTCTTGCTACTTTGGAATGGAGAACGTGTCCAAGCGGTGGCCATGAAAAATATTGTCCTTTCAATCTTTGTCATACAATCACGATTTTTTTGCAACACAGAATCACGAAAAGTAGGACCAATAGGTTAGCCCAGTAAATAAAGACTTAAATCTTTTACCGGGAGGTTCTTAGTTCGAGTCTTACCATCCCCACCCCTCCATCCCCTTGTAATAATAAAAAAAAAAAAAAAGGATCACGAAAAATGGATGGCAAAAACGGCACATGCCTCGATAATTTGTTGTCAACTTTTGCTTGCAAGAGTTCAGAAACTGTAAATGGCTTGAGAGTTAGGTGGATCGAATAAATTGACTAGTTACTTTTTTATAGTTCTCTAAAATAACTTATCATTTTGAGTGAATTTCAATAGTTATTTACCTTTTTCCCACCTTTCGGAATCATAATCTGTAAAAATACAGGTTGAGCAGTGAATATCTCTTCGAAATTTTAACATTACTGGACTAGGAATTGTTTTTTTTTTTTTTTTAAAAAGGAAATTATCGATTCATTCATTTAAAAAACCTCTCTTCACTCATTGCGAAATGAAGAGGGACATACAATTTGTCCAGAATGAATGCACAATCAAAGTCACAGCAAAAGCAGTGAGGTTGTGGGCCACTCCAGTCCACTAGGAATCGTTTACTCAACTATCATAAAGAAGTTATCTTCCATCAAATGGCTCTAGCATATGCTAACATGAAGACAAGCAATGCAGGCAACTTACACTCGTTAATTTATTTAATTTGAAAGATGAGAAAACAGACAAACATTATTTTACGGGTTACGAATTGTTTTCTTCCTATCCAATTCTACCAATTGGTTCTCTGTTTCTGACGGGGACATGAGACCACTGTATAGCTATTCAATCTCCTGAAGGGAATCCCAATTGTAATTTGTGACATTGGAAGCTCCTCCAACTTTCAAACCCTACGCTCTCTAAGGCGCATTAACATTCCAAAGTTTTCCGAATATTTCGAAGTCAGTTCCATTTCATGTTTAGGTGTCCAACCATTTTATGTATAACCCTAAATCGATGATGGATTCCATTTAGGAGTCAATTATTATTTAGTATTTATTCTTTTTAAGAAATGCGATCTCATACTTGGATCACATCGGATTATAGAAGTTATAATCGGCTGGGGATTCTTTCCAGAAGGCTTTCTGGTTCAAGGCTGGTACCTGCTCGCGTTTCATTTAGTTCCTCCTTTTGCAGATGTTTTAAGCTGTGTGATTATTATGATCGGCAGGTAATTAATGCTGGTAGGATTATTGTGATGTGGATATATCCGTACATGTGATTTTTGGCTTACCTCTAACTAATAACTAATTTTTTTGTCTGTTGGTATATGGGTAGCTCTCGAGATCACGGGTTCGGAAGTATGGGCGGCACAAGATTTTCCAAGTTCGAGCCATGGATGAGGTATTAACAATTCTAGTTAACTAATTATCAATTTCGTTTGAGCAAGTTTGGTAGTAGTGACTTCTGGCCACATGTAGACCAATTACTTGTGACCTTACACTGTAGTTTGGACTTAATCTTGGAATTCTAGTTAACCATTCTCCGTACAGAAAAAAAGAATTAGCTGCGAAATAGCATACGTTCAACCCACCTGATCAACTTATTTAGTTGTTTCTGTATCTAACAAGCAATCAGAGAAGCAAGACTCTTATGCTAAAGTTATTATTTACTCATGTTTAAGCTTGCTTTCTTCACTTAAGTATGGTTAGTTTCTGGACTTGCATGTTTGTTTAACCTGTGTCTTATGAGCAATCATATATTTTGTGGAATAAGTACTTTAAAGGGCGTTTAGGGTTGTGGGCTTCTTGCAGTCTGGAAACAAGTGGCGAGCCGTATGGATGGAGGGGTGAGAGAGGAGACTGAGGATGGAGCACTGCTATTTTAGGATGGAGATAGCGGCGGAAGAAAATATTAGTGGTAACTTTGTTAGTCGCTAGAGGGTCTACATTATTTTCAGTGAAATTTTACTCGATATACATAAATTATTTTGACATTAGCTTCTGTCTTCTTAATGTGAAAGCCAGCAACTTTTGATCTTATAACTTATGAGATGAAAAAATAGAAAATTATAACATGATAGACTTCTCAAGATTCTAAGCTTATGTTTTCTATAAAGTTCTTTTACTTCTCAATCACATATTCTTACAAGAAATCATTTTTCGTAAAAATTGCTTCTCAGAGAAGTTTTGGTAAATAGATCTTTAGTAAAGAAAATAAAATAAATAAATAAAATACTAATATGTTAGCTTAACCTGTTACTACAATTAAATATGCTTCTATAATAATTCTGTAAATAGACTTGGACCATTGTTTAAGCTGGTAGAACAGTAATTCTTTAATTATCTTTTTGGGGATGGAGAGTAATTTCCCCTACTCGGTGAACTGAAGAGCCTCTGTTTTTGTGGTGTTGGGACCTGTCCATCCCCAGAATATTATCCAAAGATCAGAAGGTCTACTAGAGCACCATGTATTTTTTTTTTCTTTGACGGAAAGCACCATGTGCATTATTCGTTAAGTGGGAATGTACATTAATGGTTTAAAGCATAGTATGACCATTACTTGAACAGTCCTTTATGCTCTCAATTGGTACTCTTTCCTATACTTTTCTGGTCCTGCTTTGCCTCAACATCCAAATGAATACCGGACAGGTGCCCAAAAAAGTAGCAGCAGTCCATGTTTCATTGTTCTTTCTATTTCTTGTTCTATTGAACATGACAGGCTAATCATTTTTCGCCAGTTGGCTGGTGTACTAACCATGTCACCAAGGATAGTTGTCCCAGTCTTGTTTTTCATCTATTGTTATGATTGATGGATGTTCCATTTTCATGGTTCAGGATGCAATGGGTGTTTCCTCATTTCATGATTGGGGGGAGAGCAACGGGCCAGTTGAATATATCTTATCATCCAGTGATGGCGAAGATAGTGATGGGGAAATCATATTACAGCCAATAACTGATGTTGATTTATCTACCTCAAAGGATAAATTTCTTGCTATTGATGACTCTGTAACAGTGACAGCTCATCGACTTGCAATGCTTGGGAGAGAACGGAAGAAAAACAAGTAAGATCAGAATAACATATTTACCTTTTAACCAGGATGAAATATGTTTTCTACTAATGTGAAATATGTTATTGTGGGTGCATGTTTCTCTTTCATATGGCTTCATCTTTTGCTTTCGCAAGCCAATATCCAATGCTTCTTCCAAAACTGATGTCACAAAGTAGCTAATGCTATCACATGGTATTGATTTGTTGCCTACTCTGGGCAACATAGCCCACTGCCAATTAATGTGTACCAAGCATCCAACATTTTAAACACTGGCCCACTAGTCAGGCAATGCTTCTTCCAAAAATGATGTCAGAAAGTAGCTAATGCTGTCACATGGGATTGATTTGTTGCCTACACTGGGCAACATAGCCCACTGCCAATGAATGTGTACCAAGCATTCGGCATTTTAAACACTGGCCCACTAGTCGGGCACCTGCTGCACATTTTCTGGTAGTGGATGATGCTTACGTCTTGTTAAAGCTTCCATGCATTTTAAGAATGATACTACACTGGGCAACATAGCCTACTGCCAATGAATGTGTACCAAGCATTTGGCATTTTAAGCATTGGCCTAGTAGTCGGGCACCTGGTGCACATTTTCTGGCACTGGATGGTACTTACATCTTTGAAGAATAACATAAATGTCTTATTAAAGTTTTCATGCATTTTAAGAATGATATTACTAATAAGTCTTGAACCTTCTCTTCATTTTCTTGCATTGGTAATAGTTTTGTGATGTTGGTACGTCTAATCCTATCCTTCTCCCCTCAAACTAACAAAAAGGGAAAGCTGCTGGTAAGAAAAGGATGAGAGACTTGAAAAACAAAGGAAAAAGGAAGAAATGGTAGCATCTAATGTTGTTATACACTAAAATAACTTTTCTAATTTTAAGTTTTAATAGAATTACGTGGCACTAGACTTTATCCTTTGGGAGAAGGATTGTCTCTTTCTCCTTTGATTACCCTGTAGCTGCTAAGCTAATAAAAAATGCTTCATGGAACTTTTTGATAAAAGAATATGTTTTTGAGAATTTGGGCAGAGGAACTCTATTTACTGAGGTAATAAATGGCTTTCCCGTATGCTAACCTGGCTCCTTGGCACCCTTTTCTTGCAGGAGTGTGCATGGGGTACTGAATAATATTGGATTGGTCACATTCTTGACATTGATTCTTTTCCTTGTGGATCTGTGTGCATGGCGAATAGTCAGATTACCCTTAGCTCCATTTTACTTGACGCGTCCTTTTGTAATATCTGCAATTGCAGTCTCTTGTGTAGGCTACATTTGTGTCCCATTATTTCGTATTCTAAAGCTTCGATCGATAAGAAGAAATGAAGAACCCATGCGACTCTCTTCTAAGAAAGGAACCCCTACAATGGGTGGATTGTATTTTGTACCCATTGGTGCACTTGTTGCAGAAGTTATAGTTGGTTTTTCATCCGTGGAAATTTCTGGAGCTGCAGCAGCAACTCTGGCATTTGGCGCTATTGGACTGGTTGATGATTTCTTGAATCTCAGGAATAATGACAGTGGTTTATCTGGTTGGATGATAATTTTATTGGAGGTGAAGCTTCACTTACGATTTGCTTCCTTTCAAGACTTTCTTATTTTTCTTTTGAGTTTTTAACATTAGCGGCTAACAGTTTTTAACATTGAACTCATCTTAAATCTGGTGTTGCGCAGGTAGCTGTTGGAACATGTTTCTCCTGTTGGTTGTACACCGCAAATGTTTCATCACCTTACAGCATGTATACCTTCTAGTAACTAATTTGACCAACATTTTTTCAATGGTCACATTTCCATAGAGGCAAACTTCAAGAGGACGTTTCAGACTGTTTAACTCAATCAACTTGCTGATACCTTCCTCAGAAGTAACAAACTAATTCTAAAATTATTAGTGATGATTCTAGATGCAAGAGTCGGTCCCATAAAGTGTACTAAGGAACTCATAAACTCATTTTTCCAATTGGAAGGCCAATAAATTATTTGGAAATTATTCTAACAATGCAGTCATCAGGTCCATCACTATTTTCAAGGTTGAAGTGTTCAAGTGTTGGTATTGTGTGTTGTAGAGATCGGAAGAGCGTCGTGTAGGCATTGTTTCTAATTTTATTGCTCTTTTTTGGTCACATGTAGTTTATGGTTAGGTTTACTATGTAACATGCGTTATTCCTCAATGATCTTTTATTTAGCTAAAAAATGAAAATGAAAATCGACTCTGCATTAAAGGTTTTTGTTTCTTGTATGTATAATACCATCAGATGAAAATCTCAGGAGTGAATTAAATTGTTAAGAGAGTGTATGTGTGTGTGTTTTAATCAAAGCAGTGTTACATCATTACCATTTTACTCGTTAGGATATCTTGGCATCCACCATAGACCAGTGATTAGTTTTTGTGGTTTTAGCCTAATGCGTTAGTATTTCTCGTGCCGTAAGCTAGAGTCTTACATGATAATCTCCAAACTTTTAGATCTTTAACAGTTAGGTTCTCATACATGCATCTTTTATCTACTCAGGAAAACGGTGGTTCCTTTACCTGCACCACTTGGCCTTGTTTGCCTGGGAAAATTCTATCCGCCTTTGACTTCATTCTGTTTTCTTTCCATGGCAAACGGCATTCACCTAACTGATAGGCTTGATGGATTGGCTGGTGGAACAGCTGCGTTGGCATTTATTGGAATGTCAATTGTGGTGCTTCCAATATGCTCTGGTAGTGTGCCAATTTTCACCTTGAGTTTTGATCACCATAGTTTACCATCTTGATCTTTAAAATCAATGTTCTGATCATATTTTTCATTGTACTTAAACATTTTCAAGATTTTCAAGATTTTAATGATATTCACCAGCACTAGTCTTCAGATCCATTGTCAAAAACTAATTTGTGAAATCAAAATCAGATATTGCTATTTTTGGGGCATCAATGGCGGGAGCCTGTGTTGGTTTTCTTTTGCATAACCAGTACAAAGCATCTATATTTATGGGTGACACAGGAGCTTTGGCTTTAGGCGCTGCTCTTGCTGCAATGGCTTCTTATACAGGAATGTTCTTTCCATTGTTCATTTCATCTGGATTCTTTGTCATCGAAGCACTCTCAGTTATTATTCAGGTACTTTTATCAACAATACATATATATTGGAAGTTGACGGCTGCTGTGTTATTTTCTTTTATTATAATTCCACATGAGTACAGCATCTTTTGTTAGCTAGTGTCTCACGTCTAACTCTAGCCTATCATGTTATTATAGCAGTTAGGCAAAGCAACTCTATGATTCTGATGTCAAACTTTACCTGTGAATTAGGTATGTATTTTCAGCACAAGCAAAATTTTCAAGAAAACTGGTTTTCGATTCTTCCGTACAGCACCTTTCCATCACCATCTTGAATTATGTGGAATTAAAGAACCCAAAATAGTTGCTGCTGCATATATGGTTACAGGAGTTCTAATCTTGTGCGGGGCGTATGTGGGTCTTACTTCAGCATAACTTTGCAGATGCTTTGTAGATGACCCTGGAAGTTGTAGTAAATTGGCTTTGCTTTGCAGGTCTCTCTTCACTTGAGCATCCCTCCCCTTTTTTTAGTTCATCATCTTTTACTACCTTAATTCTCTCTGTTAAATAGATTAGTTAACCGGCACATGATTTTGCAAATTTTAGCCAATTTTGAACTTGAGATGGCTGGTTTTGGACGCATGGTTGTTGGTAGTTTTCCTCTTATCACATGCTTGTGTGAACTTATCAACTCGATAAGTGACGTACCTCTAACTTGCACTCAACACATATGGCCATATTTTTCAACCGAGAAGGATTCCTCAATATCTCTGTTTCCCTCGAAAAAAAATTGTTTATGCCGATGAATCGTTATTCCTCTACATAGAGAAGAAACCTTTATTTCAAAACACAAGTTTATATTATCTTTCTTTGATTGCTCGGTGGCTAAAGCAGTTGGATTGGTGGTGGGTCAATCGCTGATTCCTTATGAAATGCAATGCCCTTTTTTTTTTTGGTTGGGTGGTTGGGGGGGTGGGTTTTTCATTTTTTTTTTGGGGAGGGGGGAGGGGGCGTGTGTGGCTGGTGGTGCTGAGGTTTGGCGACTTTTCTTTTCCATTTCCATTTATGAAGTTTTGTTAATAAACACCTAGTTGAAACCCAAATTTCGATAATTACATGGAAAAATAACGAAGTAAATCACTTTCTTAACTGGCTCTTTTTTCTATTAACAAGTTGATATGTTATTGTGTCAGCGGACATGTGGAAATAGAGGTAGACATGGGTGTCAATTGATGAAAATAATTTCATTAATTGAGAAGAAAGTAATTTTGTGGCTCTTTGATTCTCATTATTCACATTGAATTATAATGGCTGTTTAATTCTCATTATGTACATTGACTTATAAAGAGAAATTATAATTAGGTGAAATGAGTGGTGTAGATTTAGTCGAAAGTTAAAATTTGTGGTTATAAATGAGCAGTTATCTATCAGTGGTTATATCAGTAATAAGTGAGATTATAATGTGTTTTGAAAAAGAGAATCAAACACTTTTATAATGAGAAATTATAATGAAGTGAAATGAGTGTGTAATTTAATAGAAATTTGAAATTTGTGGTCATAATTGAGCAGTGATAAATCAAATCAGTGATATGTGAAATTATAATGTGTTTTGAAAGAGAGAATCAAATACCTTTGTCTTCTATTTCACATGTAACTTTATGGAAGTTCAAATCTTTTGCAGAATAGAAAAGAGGAGTTCCAATTCTAGAAATCATTTTCAGACCATTGCGCACATGACAATTGACTGAATTCAAGAATTTCATTGATTTTCAATTTGTCAATGTTGTCTTTGTTGAAAAACTATGTTCTATCTTGCCACAAGTTTCCCGGTAAAACTTCCCGGCGTCGTAACGTCAAATACCATCTTGAACATGAGATCCCTTAACAACGACGTTACGTTTTTGAAATACTTTTAATAATAATGTGTTCGTAATTTATTATCTTGGGCTTTCGTGTTTTATTAATTAAGGATAATGGTTTGACGTGAATATGCATACATGAAAGAGAAAATCCTCATGGCTTTGTCCTCTTCGAAAAAGATCAAATCCTCCACCTCACTTGTTCACACTCCCAGCTGGATTCTCAACCTTTATTTACTCCACTAACAACATGGGGTTGCCCAGCCATGGTTAAGATCAATATTTATAACATGTTCAATACTAATATATCAAATGGTAGTATATTAAACAATGTAAAGCAGAATGGGTACAATCGATTGGACATTATTGTTTTCTTTTTATTTAAAAAAAAAAATTTTTTTCCATTCATTCATATATTTAAAACTGTCACCTGGAACTGATAATGATTTTAATGATTTATCAGTGAAAATTTTTTAAAACCAGCCACAGCCACCAAGGTTTTTGTTATAGATTCATGTCCATGACGTTCTTTGATAGAAAATCAACTTCTCCCTCTCTAGTGTCACATGAAGTTAGTTCAACACGAAAACTAATGGTAGGTTTTAGAACCGAACAATTTACCGCCTAAGTTCTTTGTTTTTCCCGCTCTTATAAAGAAGCACTCCAACTGGCCGCCAGTTTTCTCTCTTCCTTCCCAACTCAAAGCAGCCAAGCCAATATATGGACACAGTGCAAAATCATCTGAAAAATTAAATTCAGATTTGGTCTCCATTTTCATCTTTTACCAAAGCTTCTACACATTCTACGACGCCCCCCAGAATCAGATTCCCTTGTTGACCTTCCTCCATTCTTATATACTTATCAAAACCCAATTTTCTCTGCAGAAACTTGAACCAGAACCCAGAGATGGAGTCTGTATGGGGCAGCTTGATATCGCCATGCATTCCCTACCTTGTTTCGTTTCTTACTTTAATTCTTCTTCTTGAACAGATTTCTTACCTCAAGAAGAAACGGTTCCTTCCCGGACCCAAACTGGTTCTCCCATTCATAGGCAACGCCATTCCATTAGTCAAGAATCCGACCAGATTCTGGGACATGCAATCCTCCTATGCTAAGTCAACTCCCCTCGGAGTCTCCGCAAACTATATCATCGGCCGGTACATTCTCTACATTTACTCCACCGATCTGTCCCACAAAATCTTCGCCAATGTCCGGCCCGACGCCTTTCACCTCGTCGGTCACCCCTTTGGGAAGAAGCTCTTTGGAGAGCATAACTTAATCTACATGTTTGGACAACAACACAAGGATTTACGCCGAAGAATTGCGCCTAATTTCACCCCAAAAGCCCTTCAAACCTACTCCAATATCCAGCAGAGGATTATCCTCAAGCACCTGAAATCCTGGTGCGAAAATGGATCCTCTGTTTCGTTCCCAATTCGCATCCTCAGCCGTGACATGAATTTGGAGACTTCCCAGACAGTTTTCGTCGATCTTACCTGAGTCAGGCGGCACGTGAGCGGTTCAACATAGACTACAATTTCTTCAATGTCGGATTGATGAAGCTCCCAATTGACTTGCCGGGCTTCGCTTTCAGAAACGCTAGGCTCGCTGTAGGAAGACTGGTGGAGACTCTTGCCGGTTGCGTGGAGCAGGGCGAGAAGAGGATGAAGAATGGGGAAGAACCCAGTTGTCTAATTGATTTCTGGATGCAGGAACACTTGCGGGAATTGAGCGAAACCGGAAAGAATCCAGATGAAATGACTTACAAAGAAATTGGGGGCCATTTATTTGATTTCTTGTTCGCCTCACAAGATGCTTCTACTTCATCTCTGCTATGGGCGGTGGCTATGTTGGATTCTCACCCAGATGTTTTAGAGAGGGTCCGGAAAGAGGTGGCGAAATACTGGGTACCGGAATCCGACGCCGAGATCCCGGTGGAGCACCTGAGGGAGATGAAGTACACGGAGGCGGTGGCGCGTGAGGTGATAAGAATCCGAGCTCCAGCAACTATGGTGCCACACATTGCCGGAGTAGATTACCCCTTGACCAACAATTATGTGATTCCAAAGGGGACTATTGTTTTCCCATCGGTTTTCGACTCTTCCTTCCAGGGTTTCAGTGAACCGGAGAAATTCGACCCGGACCGGTTCATGGAAGAGAGGCAGGAGGACCGGGTTTACAAGAAGAACTTTCTAGCATTCGGGGCTGGGGCTCACCAGTGTGTGGGTCAGAGGTACGCTGTCAATCACCTGATGCTGTTCATAGCAATGTTTGCAACGTTGATCGATTTCAAGAGGGATAAAACTGACGGCTGTGATGAGATTGCTTACGTCCCTACGATTGTTCCTAAGGACGATTGTAGACTTTTCGTTTCGCCGAGGTGTAGCCGATTTCCGTCCTTTCAATGACGGAAATGCCACTTGTATTTAATTCTTTTTGTCGCGTCCTGTTTGATTTGTGGAGGGTGTAATAGTTAACTAGAGAATTTGGGTCAAATGGTTTGATTATTATTTCATTTTTCTCTTTTGCATATTCTTGTACATGAACAAGATTCTTCTATGGAATAAGATTGGATGGTAAAAAATTTATGGGTTTCTCATATCCCATGTGTTCTTTTCACAATATGTGCTAGTATCCATATTCATCCTACTATAATCTCTTCATGATCCTTTTGAAGTTAACCAAATAGTTGTATAGATTATACAAAACACTAATATGTGAAATGAAGAGTTCGGTTATGATACAATTATGATGGCACCTTATCGATGCGCTGATGTGGAGTTTTAATTAACAACTGACACAACTAATAAAGTGATTAGTTATTTTTTATTGGTTCATTTAGAAGGGTTCTCCAGTTAGTGATTGAAAATTTTTAATGAAGTGAATTCTTGTTGATTGACCTTTCTGAATAAATTCACAAATTAATGCTCTATGTTACGTGCGTAACAGTAAAACTAGTGATGCATGTAACACTTCTATTCATTTGTACTATCTCATCTCATTTGACTCTTCATAATTCATATAGTTTAGAATATCTTCTATCAGAAAAATATGGTCAAGACAATATGTGTACTGTTGTAATCCAGAAAACATTGACTATAATTGATTGATAAACTACTTATTATAATTTAAAAGTGGATGAATGACAAATTAATATTCCTTTTACAAATGTACAAACGATAGCAGTTTAATAACTTTTGGATATGATGACAGTTGGAAAGTCAACAACGCAAACTTTTGATCTGGACCTGAGATTGCTGTCAATTTTCAAGTAAGCATAAAAATTTGTCTGGTTATACAGGCTGATAAGGGAGAGCATTTTTGGTTTTTCATGTAAGGTTGGCGGGGGGCTGATTCAAAATTATCCCCCATATTAACTTCCTTAAGTACAAATTAATAGGGTGTAATGATGATGATGATGATGATGATGATGATGATGATGATGATGATGATGATCCCCCACATTTGTGTGTATATAGATTATTATAAATAAAGTAAAAATAAAGTACTAGTACTTTAGGAATTAAAAGGAAAAATCGTAAAAAGATTCATCCAAAGATCCCAACTTATAGAATTTCTTAAAAAAAGGAATATTTATTTCATTTATTTATGCTGCAATAAGAAATAAGACGCCCGCCAAAAAAAAAAATAAAAAAATTATATATTACACACACTCTCAAGATTTGTCATTTCAAAAAAAGATGAGGTAAGGGACATTTGAAGTAAATACATGAAGTACAAAACATGTATAGTTAAAGAAAAGTAGAGCTGCTTGAGGAAAAAGAATGTAAAAGAAGAAACCCGGATTTCATTTAAAATGTTTTAGTTATTAAGGAATAGCCAAGTCCTCATACGTTGGTCTTAGTTGTATGTTATTTATTTTGATGATACTTGCCACGGCAAAATAGTAGTTGGCCTAGACAAAACTAGTGATAGCACCTGTGCGATACACGGGAAGCGACATGTCTCAATCACAGTAATTCAATAAAAATTCATTAACAAAAGAAAATGGACAAAATTAGCTAAGAAAGGAACACATAATCAAATGTTCATTTTATGTTACAAATTTTGGAAAACTTCTTATGTAACGTTCGTTGTTAAATTTGTTTGTTTCCCGTTTTATCACAAATCAAGATCCTCAGTCTCGAACAACTCGTCACCCTATATATTATGGTGTAATGCAGTCCATAAGTAAAATGCGATGCACAGGAAACAACGATTGAGGGCGTGGCACAGAAGATAATTGTTAGAACGGTATAAGCAACATCAATAAAGAAATAATACGGGCAACATAAAATTTGGAATGAAATGAATAACATTTTTTTTTTGTATAAGGGGAGATAGGAGAGGGATATGTGTGATTCGAACCTGGGATCTAATACTTAAAACGTGAATACCTAACTACTATAGCACTTATTAGAATCACAACGAAATAAATAACATTACTAAAGAAAAGAATATTTCATCCAAAGTTAAGTTCAATTTACTGTAAATTGCCCCCATTTAGGCATTAAATGACACTAATAAAACAACCATATGGGGAAATGGGTGGTCAAATTAACACAACAGCCGAAATCCAAAAAGTCCCTCCAAAATAATTTGGCAATATATTTTTCCTTTTTCTTTCTTTTTATCTCCCCTTCCCCAAGGACAATTACAACCAACTTATTGAGTTTTTTAAGTTAAGAAAATAATGAAATCTAAAATAAGAAAACTATATAAAAAGTTAAAAGAGTAATGATATAACATTAGACGTCTAGCAACATTAACACATAGCGTGTTAACACTAGATAACCAGCATGTGGATTATCCAATATTGACACGCCACAAGAAGTCGGCCGCATTACGCCACTAGATGTCTGGTGTTTGACTATTTTCAAGTATTAATATATAAACCAATGTGAATTTAAATAGGAGGAAAATTTTCAAGTATTTTTTGAAAGTTTTGTTAAAAAACTTTCCATCTCATGTGGCGTGCATCTGTATATTTCAAACTTAAACCATGTGTATTTTAAATCCACATGACATGCATCCATGTATACCACATAGGAGGAAAGTTTTTTAACAAAACTTTCGAGAAGTACTTGAAATGGACTCTTAAACAGGAACCAATCTAGATAAACTCACGCATATTCCATTAAAGAATTGTAAACATTGCCTAAAGTCTACAACTAAAAATAACACCATCACCATTTAAAGAATAGAGATTTCTTCCCTTTGATTGAAATTCACATCATATATGTACTCAAAATTTACATCCAGCTCGAATAATACAAAGCTCTCTTCATCATAAACCAAAGGCTAAAGTAAAAAAACAAAAAATAAAAAATAAAATAAAATAAAAAATTTCGAAATGAAAAATGCAATCTATTTATACCCTTGAGCTGGCAGCTCGTTTCATAGCCAGTCGCGACTTAGCCACTTTTACCAAATACATCTCATTCCACATTAAAAAGCGGATTCTACATAAAAAGCAATGACGAAAGATGCAATCATTTCCATTTTCCTTGAAATCATTTAAAAATTGCAACCATTCCTTTAGCATATGCACTCAAGTACGTCCTTCTTCAGTCTGGTTCATGGAGACAATATACTCATTTACAACCTCTATGTCATCAAACAAAATCGTAGGTACAAATCTACTTTACAAATTTTCATCCCCCCGTCATTAAGTTAAGTGAAAATCCTTATTTAAATTAAAACCATTCAGTTCTACAGTCAATCCGAGTTTTAGAAAATGTCATAAATTGTATGGGAAGCTTATTTAAATTCTACACTCAGCATGAGTTCGAGGAAATGTCATAAAACCTAACCTAGGGCTATAATGAAATCCTATATAGAAGTAACAAATTCAATGGAACATAACTTCCTCATAGAAGAATTCTAGAGAACCACACAAATTTCAATTGTGCATAATATCTTGGAAACTGAATGGAGATTTTCAAAGTTAATGGACCAATTTAGTCAGGCCAATTAGTTGATATAATAAGCAGCACACAAGGAGCACAGTAACAATGTATAACATAATTCCTAACTCTTTTTGCAAACAACGAGGAACCTAAAGGTATGATGTTTATTTATTGTTTAGTAAGGAAAAGTCTACAGTCTTGATAAGATCATGCAGAAGAAAATACTCAGGAAAGTAATCTAGCTCCAATAATATAAAAGTTCTCATAAAATTAAATAAGATAATTATCAATAAATATAATACACAATAATGAAAATCGCTTAAAAAAAACTAACTTGAAGTTAATTATTTAAATCAGATTATCCACAAATCATTTTTCCAACCATTAAATTAAAATAAGCACAAAATTCAATGTTAAATGAAAAGGAATCTCACCAAAAGAAAGCTATCAATCTTACAGGTTTTCCCCAAATTTGAGACACCAAAGGCATTTTTATCAACTACTCAGGCTCCAAATTGCAATTTGATTCAAATCAAGACTTGTTCTGAAATAAAACAGGTGGAGAGCACGAATGAAATAATCACAATGAAATGTTAACAACCAAGTGGCCTCCCTTTGGAAAATATAAACATAACTTCTGAAATCCAATATAACTATACACTGACTAAAGGGGCAATATACAAACTCAATCTAAGAAAAGTAAATAACAAAATTTCATTATAGCTTGAAAAAGGTATAAAACCCTGACTTTGCAGAAAAAGTTGTTGAAAGAATGTGATAAAGAAAGACGTCTATGAGTTTGCATGTAATAAAATATGTGAAATGAGTTGAGAACGAAAAATAGCAACTCAATATCTCAGTGCTGCTAGTCAGCTTAAAAAAGGTAGATCGTTATACTCAAAAGAGGAATCCTGAAAAGGGAAAGAAAAAAAAGGCTCAAGAACTAAAATAGCTAGGAAATCAATCAAGAAAATATATAGAAACATACACCAATCTATTCAGAAACAAAAATATATTTTTTAATTTTTTTTATATTTACAAATTTGCCTTACAAAAACTGTAGAGATATCTGGTGATGATGACTCTTGCATGTGGAGCTTCACTCTCCATCTCTTATAGATTTGCTTCCTCATTTTCTATCTTCAGTGGAAATGAATACAAAAACAAATAAAGAAGAGAAGAAATGAAAGGAATATCAAACCTCCATTAGCCTCTTCTTGCTCTTATCCTCTTCATTCACCTTGGTAGAGACCCAAAATCTACCAACCGTTTTCACATGTCTTGAAAGCAAAACTTGGAACTACTGTTGTCTTCTAAACATTTAAAATTCAATGATTAAAATGAAAATTTAAAAACTTAAAAGTTTGATCACAAATTATAGCCGAATGGCGAAACAAAAATGCCCTTATAACGTTTTGTTGGATGAAAATCAATTCTAGTTTACAGGTAAAGAACACATTCTAACAGCTTGAACATTCAAGCCACACATATAAAATAAATCTAGACAGAAGTTGCTCATCCCTTTGAAGCCCCCAGCTTATTTAAAAAAAAAAAAAAAAAAAAGAAAAGAAAAAGAGTTCTTTCCACTACCAAAATATAGAATGACAACTTATGATGCTACTTTGATAGGATGAATTCCATGACACAATCGTACAAAAGCTCAAAACAGATAATTGTTTTTCTTTATCAAGTAATTAAATCATCAAGATTTCCTTATTTTCGCAATTATAACTTCATACTACAAATCTAAACAAAAAAATTAATCAAGATGCACATCTCGAAAATTTACAAACTTGAGCTCTTTCTTTTCCCTATATTACTCCCCTAAGGATCCTATCTCTTTCATCATCACCCATTAAGAAAAGATGAAAAATTTAAAAGAAAAAAAAATAAAAATCTGAAGTCTAGAACACAACACATATAGCAAATGGGGCAGATACAAAATTCTAAAAAAGTGAAAAAAATGGACTAATGAATCGAGTCAACGCATTGAGTTTCCAATTCCCAATTGATCAAATGAATCATCAGTCTCCCGAAAGGAAAAATCATCATTTACATCTAATAAAATTGCGAAAGGGGAAAAACGATTGAAGAGATGAAAGAACTATACCGTCTGAGATCGAAAAAAGATGTCATGAACCATCAGCAATTTTTTTTCCAGAATCGACTCTGTCCCCGTAAAGAGGAACAGCAGAAAAACTGTTAACAATATAATAGAGAGTTCCAAAGAAAGAATTGTGTAGCTCGAGAATAGGGATGTGCAATGTCGGAATTGTTTACACTTCTAAAATTAAATCAGAAATGAAAAAGAAAATACATGTATACTGGGGACGCTTGTTTTAGGTGGGAAAATAGGGGGTGGGGTCCGCTGCAGCTCAACTGCTTTAAATAATAGTATATATATAGATAGATGTATAGATATAGATATAGATAATTTAATTCACATGTACATTTTCCCGCTTTGGTTGGATTCCTTGATCATCAGATCTTAATGGACTCTAATACCATATTAGACAATCAACTTTATTGAGAAGAGTAACTCAAACCATTGGATGTTCAAGATTTGTTACTCATTCGAGAAGTAGGCTAGCTATCATGCTATTTTGTAAGTAATCGAGATTCCATTGCAATTTGAAAACTAAACAACATTTCATTATCGTTCTGACTAGGAGAGAACCAAATAAAAGTAGATAATAATAACTGATATAAATTCAAGCCACAATCTCATCCTTTATGCATTCTCTGAGTTTGATCAACATCAAATCCATTCCCACCGGTTGGACAAGTTCGCAACACTCCCTTCTACTTTCGTACTGAGCACCCCAAAAAAAAAAAAAAAAAAATGGAGTTATACAGAATGGGTGATGAAAAATCAATAACTAAAGAAGAAAATTTGATCAAGTAATTAAATGCACTCACCCTTCCATGGTTTCCCAGTAGTGGTGAAAGTACACGAATTTTCAAAATATCATCTACCGGCCTACTGCTATTTGAAACACATCCCGCCGGTCGCTGAGGAGGAGATGTTACGTAGTAAGTTGTAACAATATGGTTGTTCATTTTAGTTTCATCAGCAGAAGTGAAAAAAAGGGTGAGAGGAGCTTCACACGGATCCCTCGAAAAGGGTCGAACATTAAACATGTAAGGAGGCGATGCGCCTTTCAACCACGGAAGAAATGTTTCGAGTGGTCGATGAAGAACGCTTGGAGGGAAAAATTTCCTGTAAATTTGGACAGAGTATCCCCATGAAACAGAGAAAGTCCAGTTGTTCTGTTTGTGGTAGCATATGCTCTGTTGTAATAACCTCGATTGATCAACTTTTGCGGCTTTCATCAGATGATTTACGGCTTGAAAACGATTCATCAAGGGAAAGATGGGTTCTACTACATCAAGGTGGTGTAGAGAAAGCAACGGGGATTGAGGGTGAGCCGATAAAAATCCCGATATGTCACGCCGTAGATCAATCTGCATTTCGAAGAAATCAAATGTACATTAATCTATCAGAATGTGCTAATTCAAGAAATTGACATAAGTGTGAAAGCACGAGTCGAGAAGTTGACGAGCTTCAAAATTCGAAACTGAAAATACCACCTGATGAAACCCTTTTTCTTGAGTAAGGGAAACACCCAAATCAGCTATGCAAGACTGGAGGATATGGTCACTCCCAAAAAGAGTTTGATATCTTTTAATGCACAAATCCATGTTATTTGCTACTGCCTTTGCTAAAGGATAACTAAGAGCATATCCAGCTCCACCAAATGCCATTCCAAATGAATTGATATTATTCGACACAACGGATTCAGAGTTCATCCCGATGTAAAAATATTTCCTATAATCATACCTCGATAAAACCTCTAACAAATTATCGATAAACAGAACCGTATCATCATCTGCCATGATGTACCACTTCACACTGTCATTTTCCGCTTTAAATGTCTCCTCAATCACGCGTACCATTCTAATAGCAAAAGGCATCGGGTGTTTATTATACTCTTTGTATCGCGAGTTGTCTTCAGAAATGCGATAGGGAGGAGAAGTGGAAGGCCACGGTAAATGCTCGGCAGGAGGCCTATCAAGAAATAAAAATCCACGGGTCACATTCGGTCTCCACCAGGCTTCTATATACCATCTCTTGGTTCCCCATGTATTTGATGATCCTGCAATTCCGAAAACGAGATCATCGATACTCGCTGGGGAGTTGTTTCCATTACGACGAGGGCTACTCCATTTGTATTGACCAATGGCGTTTAGTAGCCTAGAAGATTGGCAACATGGATAGCTAGACAACAACATATAAATCACATATAGAATAATTCCCGAGATGACTATGAATTTCCATAGCACTCTTGAGAAACAAGAAAATTTTCGTTCGGCGAAAAGAAATACCTTTGCAGCATAATTTTCCATAGTGTGTATTGGTTAAGGAAATTGCATCAAAGAGTGACTTCTATACAATAAACAACGTTAAAGCTTGAGATTCAGTAAGTTTTCGTGTTTAATAGCGTGCAATGCTCATTGTGTAATTTCTTGAATTAACATTCATGTGAGTGAGATTCAGGCTTTTTGGAGTTGTTAGTGACCACAAGTTATCACGTGGAATTGGGTAGCATCACATTTTGTATAAATTGAGCAGTGAAATTATCATTATTGTGACATGCTTATGATTAGTCTCCAAAATTAGACGTATTAAAATCTCCCTTCTGAAAAAGGCTTTATACTACAATATTTATGACGTGACAAAATCCACGCCAATATTATACAAGGAAAAATCAGCATTGTATCAATTGACACTGAAAATCTTAAACCAATGGACGAGTCCATCCATAAAGACCACAAGGTTGAAATAGACTCGTTACAAGGCCTGCATAATATCACATAACAAAAGTGGGTCTAAAACCTTAAAATGGGTTATAATTAGGGGCCCAATCCGAAGGCCTAAATTGAAACGCCCAAGTATAACGAGGGCGAAACTCGACCAACTTTTTTTGTATGAGGACGAAGAAGGAGCCAGTTTGCCAATTACCTGTACAAGTAAGTACCTTCAATAATTAAGTATAATGGCTTGACATCATGTTTGCCGTTACAAATAAATATTACAAAAGGTCAATTTTCTTGTAATAATTGTGTCACATAACCAAAATAATCTTGAAAAAAAAAAAGCGGCATTATTGCATCAAAGATGTTCTCCATTTAAAATTGGAGATTGGTCTCTAGAAAACTTTACAGAATGTATTATGTGTTAAACATGACTTGGGAAATAGTATGCCCAAGCTGGTTGCTCAAAGTCTTAATTAAATTGATAAATTTGGCTTCCAGATTTCCTATAGATCTCGTTCTTTTTGTCCTTACAGTGATAAAAGCGAGTAGGATTATTATTATTATTATTTAAAATTTCACAATTTGTATTTTATCCTAACCTGTAAATTCTTAGAGGACAAAAATGTAGAAATGGTGATGTCCAAAACTGTAGGAGAAACTCTAGCAGAAATCCTTGCATCTAAATTGGCTACAAAGGTCGTTAGTCTCATCACCGCTTATACATTGTAGACGCCACTAGTGTATCTAATGAGACTCTGTCTGACATGGACATTAGTCTAATTTTTACGATTTTTAAGATTTTTTGTCCGGCCCCTTGGTCACGCAACATCATTAAAAGATATCCACTCATTGTGAGTGGATAGCACTAGTAGCGGTTTACTTGTACTCACTTGGCCTCCCTGATTATACGCATATTAGTCGTAGCATGAGCTTTGTTTTGGATAATTTTTCTCTAGTGGACAAAATTGACCAGTTCAAATGTGTAATTCTCTCTCTTTTTGAGAGACAGGACCATGTAATTATTGATAGAAAATGGAAAATTTAACAATGTGTATGACAACTTGGTTTATAAATCATTTTGTTTATAAATCGCTACGTGATATCAATTCATTGGTTTCACTTTTTTCAAAAAGTCAAAAAATAAAAGTCAAGTCGCAGTTTTTGACTTTTCACAGAAAACAACTAATAAAATGATGCCACGTGGTTATTTATAAACAACGATTTTACCAAACACATTTTAAATCAAGTCGCCATCAATCATTAGTCAATGATGCAAGAAAACAAAATGGAATATTTGTGAGTCAATAAACCATTAATCACTCAATGATGATGCAACATAATACAAAGGAAGGACAACTTACTATATTGGCATATAAGAATTGATTGATTATTTATTTAACGCCTCCATGTTTTCCACTTTGGGTTTATAGTTGTTTTTCTAGATAAATAAATTCATAATTGTTGGTGTCGATTTTACTTTATATATATAAAGTAAAATGGACATATAGAAATTTTTTTTAAAGAGATTAGTACACTATAAATAATTTAGTTGTATCAAGAATTATTTTATTTAATTTTATTTTCTTACAAATTCCATTCTTTTACATTACAATTAATTAAATGCGCCTAACAAGTTTCTTGTTTGTTTAACTTCCTATACTTGTAATTAAAAAAAAAAAAAACTTCCAATACTTCTACTGTTACAAAAATAAGATAAAGTCTTTGAGAGTAGACTTCAAGTCAAAGTCTCCTCCTTGTAATCATACACAACTCTGGTTTAATTAGCCCTATCTATCCCTAACTTTTGGGTTCTCTGTACTTTTCATTTATATAATTCCAAGCCTAACAATTACACCCCCCAATTTTAACTTTTTTTTGTACCATCTAACTTTTCCGTCAATTAAAGTTAGTTTGACCGTTAGTTTAACACTACCAGTATATGATTCTTTTAATAATTTTCTTAACACCACTAATGTACCATCAAATTCTTAACAATCAAAAAGTACTTCATCCGTCTTGTGAAAATAGTCTGATATTAATTTTCACATAGATTAAGAAAGTCCAATTAATGTTATTGAAAAAACAGAATTTATGAATATTTTTTCCTAATATGTCCATTCATTTAATTGTTATTCAACTTTATTAGTTCTTATTTATTAATATCGATACACATTAAATAAGAGCACATAAGAAAATTTAAAAGCTAATTAATAAAGTGGATTATAATTTAAAGTTTTTCCATGACTGTTGTACTTTAAAATTCTAAGTATCATTTAAATTGTTTAAAATGTGGGATTAAAGTATGATAAATAAGTTAAGTTTGACTGATGATAAGAAATTTCAGGAACATTTGAAATTATTAACTTGATCAAGATCCATTAGTACACTTGTGGTGTTGTGTAGTGCAGCCCCATTCTTCTCCCAGTCAGCTGGCGGGATATGCTTACATGGGGGCTGTCCATGTGCTCATATGGGGCTGTCCAATGACCTGCCACCAGTTGGCTGGAGAAAATTTTTGTTGGTGTGTAAAATAAAAATGTTGTTATGCTAATGTGATATTATGTTATAATAAATACTATTAATTAAGTAATTGAATAAGTTGGAAACCTTCTCACTCGTACATCAAAAAACTTACGGCTATCACAAATTTAAGAAAAATGTCATCATCCCAACAGAAAAGTGCTAACAACAACATTAAGTGATGTTATTTATCGCGACTCAAACTCGATCTCTATTACTGTACATTAGACTTAATTTTCTTTATATTACTTTATCTTTCTTTGAAACACGTCTAGTATAATATCTTAACATTTTAACAATTCCTTATTTTACCAATGAAGCCTAGTCTAATTGGTTAGGAGGCTAGGCTGAGATATTGAGACCTAGAGGTTTCAGGTTCGATTCCCTTATATGGGATTTTTTACATTTTATTGTATCCCACTATATGTGGGCTTGTATTATTAATTTTCTTGGGGCTGTGTTTTAGTAGGATAAATATCTATGCGCTTTTATACTGCTATAATACAGATTTGTAATCGTACTTTAAAAAAAAAGAAACTTTAAAAAAAAAGAAAAAAACAATTCCTCATTTTATGCTGTACCTATTTTAGACAAATGCGTCAATTAGTCCCCTATTAAAAAATGTAAATTTTTATTAGTTTTAGACAAGTCTTCTCATTCTTGTGGGCCCAATTTAGCACCATTTTTCCTTGCGTGGTCCTGAATTAATAAACCTTTTAATAAAAATGGCGTGGAATATCTATCAAAAACCCACGTCCACGACAAGTTCAGTCAGGCTATATATATAGGAGATTTTGCAACCTAGTTTATGCATAATAGAAAGATTACGTATATAGAGCGGGTTGATAGTTTTAAGAGAGATGGGAATTACCAAGCCATGGGTAGGGCTTGTGTTCATCGGTCTTCTAGTGCTCATAAACGGGAAATGGTATTGTAATGGGTGTTTGGAGGAAGAAAGGATTGCACTTTTGCACCTTAGAGATAACATTCACTTCTCAAATGGCAAACCACAAGGCCTGTCTTCGTGGGTGGAAAACGATACTGCTGATTGTTGTCAATGGGGACGGGTTCAATGCAACCCTACCACTAAGCGAGTAGTGGTACTGAACTTGCGTTATATTGGTGACTTGGCATTGGGATATTGGTATCTTAATGCTTCTCTCTTTCTTCCCTTCGAAGAGCTTATATGGCTCGATTTGGCGTACAATAACTTAGTAGGAGTGATTAAGAATGAAGGTATGCTGTCATGTTTTATTAATTAAGTAGCTTCCTCATTCAATTTTATTATTCCTATTTTCAATATCTTATTTATTTATTTTGAGATTGAAGATAAAGACATATAACTTTATTACAGGATTTGATAGACTATCTACATTGAAAAATTTGGTGGAGCTTGATCTGAGCCATAACGCATTTGATTGCAACATTTTATCATCTCTTAGTTGGCTTTCTTCTCTCAAGTATCTACTTCTCCAGGAAACATTTTGGTACCCATATTATTGGAGTAAGTCCTTAATGGTTTTCCTCTAAAGATTGTTTCTTTTTTAATTTATGTTTTCAGAAGCAGTTTTGCTTTTAACAAATTGGCCTTTAATCATTAATTAGCACTGTAAAATGTAAATAGAGAAATGATATTGTACATATAAGGTGTACAAGTTTTACACGTACCCCTAGTGTATTTACTTAAATGTCCACGACCTCATATTCCCTGAAATGATAAGTTTTTGGAGTGTGTAGAGAAATGACTAATTGACAATATCTAACGTTAACATCTCACATTATTTCACAATCTAATCCAAACATTTGAAGTTTGGCAATTCTAGCCTTAGATCCCACTTTTTTACTGTAATATTATCTTTCTAACTTAGAAAGACTATAATACCTTCCTATTCTAATTGAACTAAAAAAAAATTAGTACATAATTTTCAAGCAATGGGAATTTAAGGATAATTGTGGGGTTAGTGTGGGACCGACTAAATTGAAGTGCAGTCCGGCGATACGAATTGACTTTTCAAACCATCTATCGACCCACATATTAAGGTTTTTTTCCTCATTTATTTACGTTTTTACTGCTTCAATTAGACAATCATTACATTTTTCTCTTTTTCAACTATCTGGGATAAGAAAAAATTTCAAATACTTTAGAAGTATCAAAATATTGTTCTTAAATTAATTGAATATATACATAATATATTGTGTATATATATAATACACGATGTAGGTTGTGGAAGACTCACCGGCTTAAACAAGTTGGAAGTCCTTGATATCAGTCACAATACTTTTAGTGGTTATCTTTTATCATCAGTACTTGGTAAGTCTTACATAATGTATATTATATGTTGCTACCTTTACATATAAATAATTAAGCAATTCGGAATGCTCTTAGTTTGTTTTAATATGATCTACATTAATTATTCGAATAGATTTAAACGATTCCATCAATTTGAAGTTGCTAGATATTAGTCACACTGGGTTTCGAAATCTTGGCGTTGGCGCCATGTACGGTATGTCTTTGTGTCCCTTTTATCATTGTTGTTTTTATTTTTTACTTATCAACAGTTGCAACACATTCACGTTTTATATATTCATTTTTACTTCTTAGTGTTGGTTTTGATGACATGCCCTTACTCGTTTTTCATTTTGATATACATTCAGGATTGAAAAACTTGATGTTTCTTAATTTGACGGGAAATAATTTCAATAATGACATTCTTCTCGCTTGAAGGGCTATCTTCACTTGAGTATCTAGATCTTTCTGCAAATAATATTAAAGGCTCCATACAAGTAAATGGTTAGTTTTACCCTCTGATTAGTTTTTCTCGTCTCAAAGACACTACAATTTCTCATTCATCAAACAATATACTAGCATTTTTATGCATTTATTCTCATCTTCTTGACAGAATTACAGGTTTTGACGAATTTGATGAAGTTAGATCTAAGTTACAATCAAATCGAGAACTTTAACGGATCTCAAGGTACCTGACTATAATTGGTGGTATTGTGTTAATTTGTTTCTTAATAAGCATCATTGAATTATGTCTAATAAAAATTCTGAAGAGTTGGTTTGTTCTAATTGCAGACATCAAAAGTAGGCCTATCCTTCAAAAGCTTCGTTTAGACGGCATGTGTGGCTCTTGCATTGGCAACATACTACAATCTTTAAGTGTATTTCCGTACCTCAAGCACCTGTACCTAGGTTTTAACAACCTAACCTTTATAAATGAAGCTTATGGTAAGCCATAGAGTTTTGATTCACAAATTAAGTGTCAAATAGTTTCTAGACTCAACTCAAGTTGTCTACTTGTCATTTATATTTTCATCATTTTGCGTTCCTTAGAATTGCGACATCTAAGGCAACTAGAGGGATTGTACATCTACTGGAGTCATGTGGATACAAACTTTCTTCAAAGTATTGGAATAATGACTTCCCTCAAGTATTTATCGTTGATAGGGTATGGACTCAATGGCACCCTTCTTCACGACCAAGGTAAAATTCCCATGGTCTAATCTTTTTTATTTAATATTTCCAAGTAATTTGATAAGTGTGATGACGTTGATTGCTTTCTAACTATTTTATCGCTTCTATAATAGATGCTATTTAGTATTTACTTTACCATCCTGATGCGATCTGGAATAAAAACAGACCATATTTGAGAATTACGTTTGCTAATCAATTAATATAGGACAGATTGCAAAAAATTGAGGTAAAAGATGGATACATTAATTACATCCAAACTGTAATGCTCCTAACAAATTAAAACATGGTGCAAATATAAAGAGACCGCCTTCTTCTTCTTCTTCTTCTTCTTCTTCTTCTTCTTCTTCTTCTTCTTCTTCTTCTTCTTCTTCTTCTTCTTCTTCTTCTTCTTCTTCTTCTTTTGTATTAAGGGGGAGATATAAGAGAGGAGTGAAATTGAGGGATGAGTGGGTGAAGTTCGAGTTGGAGACTTCCTACCCAAAAATTTGAGTATTAACTATTCTAGTACAATTCCAACTACCTTTTTCTTTTTCTTGGTTTTTGAAATATCTTTAATTTTACAGGATTGTGTGAACTCAAGAACTTGGAAGAGTTGGATTTGAGTTACAATGGGTTTGAGGGACGACTTCCTTTATGTTTGGGAAATATTACCTCTCTTCGACTCATTGATCTATCTTTCAATAGTCTCAAAGGAAAAATTGCCTTTTCTCCAATCCCCAAACTCACTTCACTTGAGTATCTTTCAATTGCTGGAAATAACTTCCAAATTCCTATTTCTTTCGAGCCATTTTCAAATCATTCAAACCTCAAACTCTTACTTGCCGATGGAAATGACGTTACAGCAGAAGTTGAGGAGCAAAATTGGATTCCACGTTTTCAATTGGAGGCTTTTACCCT